>VZTL01078149.1:0-43951 GCA_013400535.1 Scopus umbretta
GTGTGTGTCTATATATATATATAGTAAACCTACCAGTCAGTGGAACCCGAGAGTCTTTTTCTAATATTATATAAAATGAGTACTGCATGCTTAGTTTGAGTCCATTTTGAATTTCAGGTTGTTTAAGCTGCTTTGCTATGACATTGTTCTATACAGAAATACGAGTGAGTGCTGATGAAGATTTCTGGCCACTGACTGCAGTGGCTGATTTAGGTTTTAGTAACAGAGTATACACAGAGGAGGACAACTGAGCTCAGAATTAAATGCTGTTTGAACAAAGTGGCTTACCTGTACCCGAAACGAGTGCGACTGCATAGAAAGGAGGTTGAGCTAAATATGGCCAAGTGTTAAGTGGTCCATGATCTGAAAGCTGCCTTATATTAACAACACGTCTTAGCTACACATCTAGAGACAAGCACTCCGTGCAAACTGGATGCAGGCTCCGTCCAAATGCAAGCTGTCTGGGCTGCGATGGCTTTGTGCTTACTTACAAGTCTGTAAGTTATACTGCAAAGAACCAGCCTCATGAAACTGTTGTCAGAAACCTAGAGAAGCAGCATCAGCATTGCACTATCCAGAAGCAAATTTATCATTACCATCGATCGGCCTTGACAATGATTTCTTTATTAATAATAACGGGGGTGGGGCGCTTGTTTTTATTTTTAATACTCGGTTGCAGTTGTCTTGGTGAATCTTTAATCTGTCATGCAAACTTACACGTTACTTAGCTTCTGATAAGTACTAGCATGTTTATTGGTACTTTTTCTGTTAATCGTGCCTTGATCTTTCTTACCCTTCCCATTCTAAGCATGCTTTGGAGAAACCAAATATTTTGACTGTGAGGGCAGAAAGAGGAGGGAGTAAATGCCAGATTTGAACAAGAATTGGCAAGTAAAATTAGAGATTAATTTCCTTCATCCAAGTTGCTGACCATAT
The DNA here is from genome assembly GCA_013400535.1 of Scopus umbretta. NCBI lineage: Eukaryota > Metazoa > Chordata > Aves > Pelecaniformes > Scopidae > Scopus > Scopus umbretta. Next base: position 937 of record VZTL01078149.1, read on the forward strand.
GAATCAGCTTGTGGAAGTGGCTCGTGCAGACTGTCTTGCCTCATTAACATGGGTGACTTCGTGCTTTCTGTAGATGAAGGCAGGGGGCAGGGAGGGGAGGGGAGCAAAGCCAGGACTTGTGTATCTGTGAGGATCTCAGGCAAAGACAAATGGGTTCCTCCTGTCCCCCATTATTAAATGGGGATGGGACTACTACTATAATCCTGATAACGTTACTGTTTCTCTTACCCCATTGGGCCGCTCCACTTTCCCCATTGCCTGGGGGCCTGGGTTGTTCTTCTCCAAAACCAGCTCTGGATTGGTGCTCTCCTTTCACATTTTTCCACATGAGCTTATTCACTGACACTTGACCACACAGCATTAAAAAAAAAACCCAACCTCTTTCCCTCTGCCCTTTCTTTCTTCACACACTTTGTCTGTGCCCTTGCCATAACTCCAAGTCACCCTGCAGTAAGATGCCGAACTTTCTGCTAACAGATTCAAGGGGCAATAGTTACTGATTTACAAAGCTGTGTTCTGAAAAGCAGTATTTAAAATTACTGGTATCTGATAATTAAAATTTACCTGTAGGTTTTTTTTTCCTTACTATGATCAGTTATTCTCATTTATGTCTGGCTCAGTGTTCACAAGTGCCTCCCTTGAATGTAATTGTATTTCAGCTACAAACTACAAAGCTTGCCTTTTAGTCTCTGCAGGAAGCTCTGAGCACCTCGTATACTCGTTTCTTCCCCCCTCTCTCCCCCCCAAGTCTAGTAATTGTAGAGATGCTTGTTACAAGTACATGTGTTTTAGGGATACATATCTCATAGGAAAATGTGGTGTCTGTTATAGTAAGGTTTTGCCTGTCAGGACTGATGGCTCCACATACAAAATATTCCTAGATCTTAATCCAGAGGAAAGGTAAGCTTGCTGCTATGTTGTGGTATTTTGTGAATTTTAGGGGCAGAAAGAACTATGAAAGTTTAAAACAAAGTTGTTTCATTCTTTCTCTTCAATAATGGAATTCCGTATGAGCCACAAGGTATCTCTGACAGAAGTACCTCTGCTAAGCTTGCAGCGTTCACAAGGAATATACACGTCAACTCTGGCTTGTGAGGAATCTAGCAGTGGTGATTTGCCCTGAATAAATTAGATAAGCCAAAAATTCATGACTCCACTGGGAGATGAGGGGTTAGTGCTGTCTATCTCTGTAGTAGCTGTTTTAAGCAAAAGTGATGAATCAAGAGGATTATCTCCACTGCACAGAAGGTGAAGCACCTCATCAGCAAATATTTCCTGTCATTTGTGGCCAGCCTGGATAGTCTCTCCATTGGAATCCTGTAGGGATTTGTTTAGCTCACCAACATTACACTACACAGCTGCTATGATATGAGAAAGTTGTGAGCATATTTACATGTTAGCTCAGGTAGCATAGTAGTAGAGGAGTCTGGCCATTCTGAGTGATGCTTTGCAAATAGTCTCCACACACAGAAAAGTTAAGGATAATCCCTCCTTTTGGCAGGCCTAAGAAAACTTGCACATGCATGTGTAAGTATAGTTCTACACGTTTTTACAGCTAAAGTGAGGTAGTACTAGCTTCAGGCTTCACTGGCTTGCTGCAGGTCAGAGTCATGCAAAGTCTTCCTCATTTCAACTATATATCAATTCTGAGACATCTGCCACAATCATGGGCCTCTGCTGAAGAAATCTTTCTAACTGTGCCCAATTATGTGATAAACTTGATATTTTAAGCAAATGAGGTTTAGGCTGAAACTATATATTACCTTTTCAAAGACTCACACATACCTACAATCCAAGTAAGAGAATATTTGGTTTATGGCCCTCCAGTATTCAAGCTGCCTTTGTCTAAATACCTAAATTAAGAGACTGACCTCCACGTGGCCTCCAGTTGCATCAGGGGAGATTTAGATTGGATGTTAGGAAAAATTTCTTTACTGAAAGAGTGGTCACACATTGAAACAGGCTGCCCAGGGAGGTGGCGGAGTCCCCATCCCTGGAGGTGTTCAAAAAACGTGTAGATGTGGCACTTCAAGACATGGTTTAGTAGGCGTGGTAGTTTTGGGTTGACGGTTGGACTAGATCTCAGAGGTCTTTTCCAACCTTAATGATTCTATGTTTCCATGTGCTCCCTGATCAATATAGAATCAGAGAGTGAGTCGGAAAAGGAACCTTGTCTTAGAAGAGCCTTTCTCTGTCTGTTTTCTGCAGAGAGATTCTAGGTAAACAAGTAAGGTCTTGACATTATATGGTCATTATAATACAATTCTCACATAAGAAGCAATGTAAAGAAGTACATTTGTGCAGTGAAATAAAGTATCTAGTGCTCTTAGTTCATGCTGAACTTTGGCACTGCCAAACACATCTAGTACCAAAGGACTGGGATGTAAGCGAAGTTACAATATACTCCATATATTTCAAAATCCTGTCATTTCATCATCGGGGGGCCTTTGCTTCTTCTTGTGGGTAAGTTTCTGTGTGTATGTACTGCAGAACCCTTGCCTGGGTTGATCAGAAAACACAAATGCTCTGTCTTTTTAAATAATTGCTTTTCTTAAGTTTCATCTGCAAAAAATATTTCAACCTGTTCTTGTTTTAAGGAATGAAGTTTTATCATCTTCAAATATCCATGTGTTTGCACAGAGCACCCATCTTAACTAGTTAGTATAAAAGTGCTGTGAGGGTCCTCAGGGCACTCAAACCTGCAACAGTCAAGTACAAGCCACAGTAAAAAGCAGAGCACAGGAGGCTCCCAGGTGATTCATGCAAATTCATGTTAAGAAGCACCTCAGAGGACTAGTTCAGGAAGTGTGTTTTAGGACAGAAGACATATTAACTAGATGTTGAGAACCAAACCATACATTACTAGTACTTACAGTGTAGTTATTTGGCAGCACAGAAAAGCATGGTAAAACAGAATATTTCTTTCCTCCACTATTATTTGTCCTACACTTTCTGTTGGGCTCACTTAATTTTATTATTCTTGTTAGTAAAAATGAAGATCCAGCAATAAAGCATTTGGGAAACACAGCAGTGTCTGCACTGCAAGCTGTTAAATCTTTGTAAATCAGCCCTGGAATATCATCCTTTGTAATACATCATTATCTTTTTGCATGGCAGGTTGCTCTAATTGCAAACTGTCTGGATGAGATCCCACCCGTGCATTGTAAAACCACCACAAAGCATAACTGTATGAGTCTTAACCATTGTTGGCAGTAGTCAATCTCTTCTACCCCAGTGGCTTGTGAAGGTATTAAAGGAAAGGACAGGTTGAATGTGTGTGAAAGAAGGTATTGGCTACTTATTTTTACAGTGAGGAGAAATCCCATTGCAGATGGGGAGGAGCAGGGAATCTCCAGTAATAAAAATGTCCAAAAAAATCCATGAACCCATTAATGACTCAAAAATGCCTTTTGTTTCAGCAGCTTCACTGAGCTGCCTTCCAGTAGCCAAACACCCCACTAACACTCTGTTAAATTCCTTTTTTCCTTGCATTTAAACTAATTTTTAAATCTGTCTTCGGTTCCTGCCTAGCTATAGGGAGACAAGAGGTGATGTGCATACTCTTCTAAATTGAACTCATGGCCATTTCTTAACTTTCTTTCAAATGTGTTAATGCAAATGGAGATCAAGGCACTCTGCATAATTACTGGCAAGGGTGCAAACACTTCACTGGTTTTTAATTCTCAGATGAAAAGTGCACAACCTGCTGCATAGGTTGGCAGCGTGTCTCAAGAACAGCCTTGTGTCTGTCCAAGGTGATGGTGGAGTTCATCTCCCATGCCAGGCAGCTGGTTCCCAAACTTAGCAGCTCTTTGGAAAGCCATAAATGGCCATCCCTGTACTTGGACACTTGGCTCAAAATGTTTGCTAAGGACTGTTTACATGGGAAGATCTGAATCCAGAGTTAGTGACCGATCTGGGATTACCTGCATGCTGCCTGTTGTTGGTGTATGTTCAAGTGTTTTCCAAAATAATGGTGCTGAGCAGCTTGTGGGGTGGACTGTTAGGAACATAGATATAATGGACAAAACATTTTTTAAAAAACGTTTTTTGCTTTTGCAAGCTTATTCTTTTCCTGTACCTGCTGTGGGAAAAAAAAAAATCAGCATAACATCAAGATGTTCAGATTTTTAAAGTGTCATAAAATGGGTATTGAAAAGTCACTGGCAGCAAGAGGAAGCCAAAGAAGGCACCTCACTTTGGGTAAGCCTACTATCATAAAACATTAAAATCCTTTCAGAGTATGTGGCTTTCAGCTCTCTTGTGTACATAAGAGTGGTAGCAGATAAATATGCCAGACTGTCAGGTAGTTTTGTTTAAGAAATACGGCACTTTCTATTCAACAATTTTTGTTAGTTTCCCAAGAAAACTTTCTAGTTAAACATTTCTCATAAAAAGTAAAGCTTGAATCATCCCTTCATTCACCTCACCTTTATTAGCTACTAACTTAGTTACTCAGGCAACTGTATAGGAAAGTTTGATCCCTTTTTTTTTCTTTTGACTTGGAAAACTTCCATAGCAATGTAACAGCCATTTATGCCTTTGAAAATTACCACTATCTGTTCCCATTCTTAGACAGGGGAAGTTACAGCCAGCATTTACTGCAAGCACACTATCCCTCATGGAGCTTATAATAACATTTATTAGCCAATACTGTTGTATTCACTACGGGATATGTGTCTCAATGAGAAGGGGAAGTGGAAAGGGGATGCAACTAATAGTATTTTACATATTTAGATATTTTTTTTGTCCTCAGAACTTCCCGTGTCATTGTTTTTCCCCTAGGTCTTTTTTTTTTTTCCCCTTTTGTTTGGGGCTTTTTTTTCCTGATAGATGCTTTCTTCTTTTGCCTCATCTTGCTTGGAGGGAGCCCCTTTCAAGTGACTCCCACTGTGCATGTGTTGTTCCTTGAGGGTGTTACCTGAGATTTCTCTGAATAGTTCTGCCCACCCTTCTCTGAAGTCTTTCATCCCATGAAAAATCCTTCAGTAGTATTCCTACAGCTACATTCACAGTTTCTAAGACTGAAATGCAATCTTCTTCTGGTATCTCATTGGGTCATCCCCTGAGGTTGGTCCTGGATCCCAGGCAGACTGTTTGAAATGGAACAAAATCAAGACCACACATCTTTCAGTCTGTCCTTTTCCCTCCTGGCCTGGTAGAACCAAGGCATCTTCCACTAGCTCAGGATGGCAGACTGAGTTCAGAAGGCTGAACTTTCCTCTAGAGTGTAGGGCTTCTTTTAGTGGCTTTAGTTTGAAATTCAGATTGTTTAAGTGTCCTTGCGCTGAAATATCTCCTGAAATAATCTGCTAAATTCAGACTACATACCATAGGAAGTCATGAAGTACTGCTGCCCTCTCTTGAATTTTATTTGCCTTGGGGAACACCAGTAGAGTCACATATCACCAGTGACTGTCTTCTAAATTATAAAATTCCCCAGAGCCACACTGATGAGTTCACAGTCTTGGGTTACTTTAGCACTGTAGTGTAACTTTAGCCCTACTTCTGTTGAGCCTGGTATTGTGTGGTTGATTTCTGTATATCCCATACTTTTCATTTTCACCTTTTTAAGTTCCAGGTTTTCCTTTTAAGGTCAAAGCGTTTAATTTATTTGTAAGTCTGTGGTTCTGCAGTAGCACTTCTAAGACACCATTCACCGTGATGCTGAAAATCTCATTAGGCTCATAGTCATCCCCTGTTTTACTCCTAGTACTACCTTCTGTTATTACATACTAACTATGTTCCTGAATTCTTTCTGTCCTAGAGCAGAAGGGATAAATCTCTAGGTACATGTTTTGTTTGTTTTAAAGAATGAAATATTAGATAACAGAATTAAAAAAACAAATTATATTAGAAAAATTGAGCATGTCAAACTGAAAGAATTCAAGCATCCTTTTGCAGCTCTAACACCAACATGCCCTCTCTCACAGATGTACAAATCCTGCATGGCTCTGTTCTTTTATTTGCTTTCACCAATAAAAAAAATCATTTTACTCAATTCAGTGAAAACAAAGACCTGATCGTCAGTGGTTTGCAGCAATACAGAGTAGCCTGATCCCCCAGTTTTGTTTTTGTCACTGGAAATTATTACACTGCAAGATAGGCTAACTTTTCTCGGAACTGCTTTTTTTTCCGTAGGGTTTATTTCAAACTGGAATTCAAATTGTGTTCCATGCAGTGCCATTTCTTACATTATTCCTCTGAATTTTTAACAGCCCTATTTAAGTCGGCCTATGAACTTTCCCATCCCCCCAAATCCACACTTATGGTCTGCCAGTCCACAAATCAACTTTCCAGTAAATGTTTAATCAGTTTATGGCAGGAGAATCTTTTTATGTAGGTTTCCAAAAAAGTTAGGCTTATGAAAGCAGTCAAGCGGTCTGTGCATGTGTGTCCATCTAACCATTTGGCTGTCTGGTATTTGCAAGAGGATGTTTAAAAACCTGTTGACCAGCATCCCCACTCTCCAGAAGTGTAATGAAAATAGGCAGCTGTATAGATGTCCCAATGCAGCAGGCTTGCCTACTGACAGGAGAAACAAAAAATATACAAGCCTTAGTAGACACACAAGAATCCACTCGGGAATGAGAGAGCAGAAATACCCAAACTGCAAAAAACTTCAGGCAACTTGCATGACACAAGACCCTGAAGAATTTGATGGCAAAACACGGATCCAAGCTTTTCTGGTTCTGCAGCTTGTAGATTATACAGTGGCTGGGGACATGAAAAGAGATGTTTGGGAGGAAAGTCTCATCTTTTCACATTCTTTACAGGGTCACTAGTTGATGTTTAGTTAGTTGATGTCATTAATGTTGATGTTTAAATAAGTCGGATGGAATAGGCTCTAAAGGCACCAATTTTGCCTTCTCAGCTGTGAAAGCAGCTAGCTCAGGTGCAGGCATCTGTGTTGCAAACACCTATATGTGCATACAGTCCATGCATCCCACTTCCATGATCTATCTGAAGGTGGACAGGAATAGGACCTTTTTGGAGGGAGGATTTTCTCTGTCACTACAACCCACTCAAACCCGCTGATGTCAGCTATTTAGGAGCCCTAGGTTGGTCCCCTGCCACCAGCGCTGACCGTGCAGCCACTGGGGGACAAGGCCTTCTCCAAGTCACAACTCTGGAAGGAGATGCAGCAGCTGTTAGCATGACTGTGCCAGTGCACTCCAAAGAGCTGGTAGCAGCCATGCAACTCAACCAGTGCTGTCACGGAGGGAAAAATGTGTTCGGTAGAGAAAAGCACCTGGCCACCCTTACTAGGACTGTCAGCCTCCCTGTGTGAATCTCTTCCAAGTTCTTAAAAGGTGTGGCTTAAGCTATTTATTTTTGTAGGAGGACATACTGTGTCTAACAGGTAAGCTTCAGAAGCATGTATTTCAGTAATTAGCTCAGCTTGTTGCTAAATTAGATGTATTGATCAAGTGGTTCAGAAGAGACTTGGTAGTACTAAATGTGGCTTGGGCACAAGCACGCACTGCCATTCCTGCTGCTGTTGCAATGTGAATGGGCTGGGCTGGGCTGGGCTGTCACTGCGTTGTAAGCTCTGCTCCTTTCCATGTTTGCAGGACTTCACGCTCCCACCTCTGGGGACACCGAGGAGAGCAGCGTGGAGCAGGAGCGCTCCTCCTGGCCTCAGTAAGCATGAGATGTCCATCTTGGGTGGCAGGCACTGGTGGGGCAAGGCTGATCCTTTCGGTGTGGTGGCTGCCTCCTTGGTGAGCCAACAGTCTGACCAGCAGAAGATAAGCGAGTTACCTCTCAGCCGGTTCAGAGGGGTATATTTACCTCCTGCACTGCACCCTTTAAACAAGACGTTAGTCAAGGGTGGCAAGTGGAAGGATGTGGATAGCACTCAGGAAAAGCGCAGATCCTTCCTGCATGACTTCTGTAAGAAATACAACAGCAGAAAGAAGCTGCAAACCCACCTTGTGCACATGGTGTCAAGAATTTACGTGGAGGACAGGCACAAGGTCCTGTACTGCGAAGTGCCAAAAGCAGGCTGCTCCAATTGGAAAAGGGTCCTCATGGTGCTCAATGGACTTGCTGCTTCAGCACACAACATTTCTCATGACGATGTGCACTATGGAAAGCATCTAAGGAAACTGGACAGTTATGACCTAAAAGGGATATACACGCGCTTGAACACATACACCAAGACTATATTTGTACGTGATCCTATGGAAAGACTGGTATCTGCCTTCAGGGATAAGTTTGAACATCCAAACAGCTATTACCATCCAGTATTTGGGAAGGCAATAATTAAGAAGTATAGACATAATGCCAATGAAGAAGCATTGAAAACAGGATCGGGAGTTAAGTTCAAGGAGTTTATCCAATATTTGTTAGATTCTCATCGCCCAGTAGGAATGGACATTCACTGGGAGCAAGTCAGTAACCTCTGCTATCCCTGCCTCATCAACTATGATTTTATAGGAAAGTTTGAAACCCTGGAAGAAGACGCCAATTACTTTTTGCAGCTGGTAGGTGCTCCAGCCAAGCTGAAGTTTCCTAAATTCAAAGACAGACATTCCTCTGATGAGAGAACAAGTGCAGAAGTAGTGAGGCAATACTTAAAGGAATTGTCTAAGGAGGAGAGACAGCTGACCTACGACTTCTATTACTTGGATTACTTAATGTTCAATTATACATCACCAATTGTATAGCACCAGAATAGCTTCAGGCTTCTATTAGATATTTATCATTTTGGGATTCAAAACAGCTACTTTGATATTAGCTCTGAAAGGAAACAAAGTTACTGCTAAGTGGAGTTGTCTTGACTTAGTGAGGATTTTATAAGCTCAAGTGACATCAATTGACATTAAATTGTAGGAGAATGCACAAAAAAAGACCTGTAAACAGCATAAATTGCACTAAAATGCCTGAAAAAGCTGCTTTTACCATTATGGATTATACTGTAGAAGCAGTAGCGCAGCCAGCTGTTGCATTAGCTTACCTAATGTTCTTTTAATGGTTTTAAGAAAAAAAGCATTCAGAGTAGCATGATTCTTTTTTTGGTGTGTCTGCCTTAGAAATTGTTTTTGAAACTATTTTTGAATGTATTTTTTACTTTCTGTCACTTTATTAATAAAGAAGCATTGGCTAATTTTCTAAAATGTTTGCAGTGTTCTCAGTTGCAAGGCTTGGTTGTTTGATTACCATTAGACTGTAGCTGTTTTTAGACCTGATTGCTTTTTATTGAAGGATGTTCTTGAATGCTAATGCATAAACCTACAAATAACAGAGCAGCTCAACTGTTGAGCAGAGTAAATTTGGGTAAGCCTGTGATCTGAAGTCTCAGTCCGCTACCCAATTTTGATTGATGCACTAGAGTTAAAATTACTATTTTAATTTACAGTGGAGTCAACTACGTGATGCATACTATAGTCCCAATATTCAAGATAGTCTTCATCTTGGGTGATAGGGCAAAGACATAGGGTGGTAGCTATTGGACATTGTAAGATTTGTACTAAGCAGCAGCTTCATTGCAACTGCTGTGACTGTGTCCGATCATCAGCCCAGCTCCCAGCAATTTATTACACAGAAGGTGTGTATGCCCATTGCCTCGCCTCCCAAACCCATGGATGGGTTTTGTCCCCAGAGCTTCCTGAAGTCACCTGTGTTTTGCTGTCCTTCCTGCCTTGTCAGCAGCCAGCAAACCCCAGGGGTGGAGTGGATGCTGCAGTGTTATGTGGTGGGATGGGTATTGGTGATTCGTCCTAGAGGCAGCTGTGTCTAGCATCCCACAGTCCTGCTTATAAAAGGAAAAGGTATCTTCTCTCCTCCTCATCCCTCTCCTCCCTCAACTGCTGTCTGGCCAATGCACGTGGTCATTCCTGCAACCTGCAGTTGCCCATGGCATTGTAAGATGGGTGGCCAGGGTGTCCCAGGTGGAGGAGAAATCTCTGCAAAATGGCTAGGGAGAAATCCCTATGCCCTTCCAAAATAAACATGACACCTGTTCCTTGCTTCCTGGAGTGGTTTGGGGCATCTTGCTCCAGCATCTTGATATAGTAAGTTGTAGAATAAGGAAAGAGTCTGGCGGGAAACCGATGCAAGTAAAATGTCCTTTTCCTCTGTTCCCAACCAGTGCTCACAACTAGTGCTATTGCTGTCCTTTCCCTCATATCAGGCAAATGTACAGCTTCAGTCCTTCCACAGGAGTAACTGTGAGTCCCTGCTGAAAGGAGAGACCATTTCCAATGTACCCTCGCTGCTTGTTTCTCCTTCAGTTTTCTCCTCAGATGAGGAAAAAAGCCACGTCCAGCTTCCACGGTGCCAGCATGTAACTGAGCAGGCTCTGCACATCTCTCTTCGCAGCAGGACAAGTCGCTCCAATGGGGAAAGGTAAAAGCATGCTGGGCAGCCCAAGTCGGAGGTGGTGCTGTATGTGACTGGCGGCACCCACAGCTGAAGCCAGCCTATTCCCTGTGGCCATGAAGCGAAGAGGAGGAGAAGGAAAAAGCCCACAAGCCATCATCACCGATGAGGTGTGGAGAGGTGCAGGTGTTCAGCACTGAGGAAGAGGTGCAGGGTTGCCTTGGACAGGGAAACGCACACACCGGTACTTGTGTGAGCTGTTGCTGTGCCTAGACAGACCCATAGGTGTTAACACCAGAAGTGTTTGGGATGGGATAGCCAAACATTGAACTGCCCTGATGCGTGCCTTTCCTCAGGTGAACAATGTCCCTAAATCTCCCCCATTAGACTCAAGATGATGTCTGACTCCCACCTTCCCTGGCAGAAATACCTCCAGGTTTTCCTGCAGGCTCCATCCCAGAGCAGGGAGCACCGGAGCTGCACTGCTTTGCCTGGGGGCACCGTGGGGAGCACAGCACCGTGCTAGAGAGATGGTTCCTTACTGCCGCTGCCATGTTGGACACCAGCACACTGCGACTCCAGTGTTGTGCACCATGCCGGTTAATGGCTGTTACTGAGTTCCCATGTGTCTTCACCCAGCACGTTTTTTTTTTTAATTCGGCTATGCGCTTTCATGACTGTTGCTCTCAACTGGGACTATGCATTAGGACATTAAAGAGCAGCTCCTGCCAGAGTTTTGACTTTGTGTCATCCAGCCTCCTAACTCGTGAAAACTGCCTTAGATTTCACTTGTTTTTGACCTTGGTGTAAAAAGCATCTTTTCCACGGATGCAGTGGAGCTTTCTAGATCCTCTGCTCTTGCAAGTATTGATTCCCACCTCAAATGCTGAAAGAATCTCTCTTGCCTTGTAGGGAGGCCACTGAAGATGTTACATAAAAGTTAAATGTACACCAACCTTTGGATGTCTATATATTTGCTTTGTCTTGTCTGTTGTGGATATGTGTTAATTAATTGTTCATTTACAGACAAAAGAGTGGCTCATGTACCAGTATTTTCATAAAAACATATGAGGGAGAAAGTTTAACATAGAATCATAGAATGGAGGCCAATTTCTATATGAGTTATGTATGAGTTCTTTAATTCAGAGAAATAAACAGTAGTAAATAACAAAGTCTCTGAAGAACTTAAGCTTCACCTTGAGCTTGCTTTAGTGACAAACTTTCAGCCTATCTGATCAGGGAATGACAGAGATTCGGAGGTGGGGGAATGTAATTGTATTGAAAAAGCTGTACAGTCTCATAAGATTTCATCTACTAACTGGTCTTAGATAAAGCTATTGTTTGAGTCGAGGGGGGTGAAAGAAGTTACTAGCAAACGTTTGGCTTCTGCAAATGAGAAGGAAAATGACATTGATTCGCATGCATCCATGGACATAGACATCAGGTCCCTGGATTGTCATTTTGAAAATCTGGTACCGTTTACATTTGTGATTTAAAAGGGGAGGACACTACTTAAGGCCTTTAAAGCATGTATGTGCACAGAAGCGTAATTGTTTTAGCCGTACTGTTGTTCTATGGCTCTAGTGAAAGTGATTTAACTTCTCTGTGTGTTCAACTTCAAATTTTGTAGCCCCTAACTGCACTTAAAAATTCATTTTTTGAAAATCTAACCCAGACTTTTGTAAAGAAGAGCCTCTCCATAGTCATCTTCAGTGACCTAAGGGATTCAGATGATCTCAGTAGCAGAATCTAGATTGTACTTTGCCTCATTAACCACATTTTGAAAATCACCAGCCTGCTTTGCCAGGAATTAAGTTACATGATTTAAAATTAACATAAGAGTTTAGCATAATTGAAGTGGGACTGTGATATCTGACTTATGGGATTATAAAGGCATAATTTGCAGCATAAAAGATAACCTCTATTTTTAAAAGTAAATTTGAAAAGGTCAAAGTGTGAGGTTGGGTTGTAACTTGGCTTATATTTTGTAAGACTGCTAGGCAAAAACAAAAACTGAAGGTCATCCACTATACCTAGTATAAAATCCCACCTCCACAATTGTGCGCAGATGTTTGTTTTACTCAGAAAATGATATTGAGTGTATGCAGAAGAGGAATGAAAACACACTCCACACATTCAGTGCAATTACACTTATACTAGAGATCAGCAGCGACATGCAGAGCCTCTTTTAAGGGGCTTCATTACAGTAAATGCTTTTTAGTTATGAACATTTCTTCATTTGAAGATCTCTAAGCACTTCTCTAATGCAGGTCGGTTGTCAGGGCAAATCGAATGTGCTGTAAAGGCATTACAGTGAGTCCGTGGGAGGGCTGGAGCTGGAGGAGAGTGCTCCCTTGGCTCATTTGTCTCTTCCAAACACCAGACAGTTGTGCTTCCCTCCTCAAACAAAAACTGGATTTTTGGAAACTAATGTTCCATATTTGCCTTTCTTCTAAAATGAATCAGTATTAAATTAAATTAAATTATTTTCTTTAATAAGAAAGATTTTTTTTAATAAATAAAGAAAAATAAAATTTAAAAAACCTGTGTAGGTGCATTCTCAAATTCTGATATATTTGCCCACATAAGGCAGTTTCCATGTAGGACTTGGCTTGCAAAGCTCAGACGCAGCCATTACGCCCATCTCTTCTAAAACTCCTGGTAAACTGTTGCTTGCTGGAAGTCGGAGGTGTGCAGCCACAGTGCAATCAAATATGGCACATCCTCTTGAAATGTCCTCTGGTGTAACTCCCCCAAAAGGCCAAATTTATTGGAGCTACTCCTGCCTCAGGCTGTTCTATCTCGGTGATGTGTCATTGGAGATCACCTCTTTAATTTTAAAGGTAGTTTAAATTTAAATGAAAATTACAATATGAAACTTGGCAAAACTCTGAGAGGAAAATACTTTAATAGAGCTTTGTGTTGTGTATGTGGGTTATATACAAAAGTCTTTGTTGTATGTGCCTTCAGGCTAACAATGCATCAGATAAGTATTTTTAACTGTAATGTTAATGCCCGTTTATCAGCTGTGTAACCTGCTGTGATGCTTCCCTCAAATAACGAATTTAGCCTCAGAACCTAGTGTCCGAAATCAGACCATAAATTATTACACTTCATTCCACTTACAGTTCATACACTCTCCTGTATCAACCAACTCATTTACAGTTCAGAGGGCAGGGCAGGAACACAGAGTACTGGGGGGGTGTAACTGACTCAGCAGAGGGAATCTGTCCATAACCCCAGATATTTGGGATTGATTTTCCTTCTGAAATGTGGGGAGGTGGAGGAAACAGTCATATTATTTAGTCTAATGAGAATGTCTCAGATTAAACCTGGTATTCATAAAAATACCTATTTTGGGGGACAACTGCGGAGCTCTTGGCGCTGCAGCTAGTTGCAGTGAGTCCCACAGGTTCCTTATATGTTAGATGTAGCTCTGCTTGTGGCTGGAATAACAGACTTGGACCTCAGAGGCCAGTTCCGTACAGTTCTGTAACTTCGTGGACCTGTTGGACAAACTTGAACTGCTCTCTGGTTTGGTTTCCCCACTAGTAAAGTTGGTCCTGTAAATGGAAGGTAATTATACCACATGCTTTCTAAAATCGTTGCACTGTGTGGATAAATAGCTGTGGTTAGAAATCAGATGTTGGTATGGAATTTAACTCCTAGGATGTTCATGCCCCTTCTTTATGTTTTACTTCCAATGGCTTGGAGGGAGCTGGGGACTTCGCAGTTTTGTTCCAGCCAAGAAGTGCATCGTTCAGCTCTGTTCTGGGCAGTTGGCAGCCTTAAGAATGCAAGCTCTGTTTCAAAACACTGTGCATCTATCAAGCCTGCCCAGGCACTGCCTCAGCATAAAACCAGTGCCAGGTTGTCTGACCAGGGGAAAGTGCCCCTCCGGTTCCTTCTGTATAGAGGAGAGCAGACAGAGACAGGGTGAGAATCTTGCTGTCTCTTTTTATTCTGAGACCAAATAAAGAAAAGCTATTTTATTTTGGTGCAGTAGCCCTAAATAAAGTGATGCTCAACAAGCAAGTTCTGCAGAAGCAGAAAAGAAATCTGAGTGCAGTAAATGACATTAGAGGATCCCATCCATGTACGCAAGCTCCTGCCTTCTTCCAAATATCAGCACTGTATAACCGAGTACCCAGGGCTGTGTTCCCCCAGCCCTTCCTGAGGTCCTGCCAAACCTTGTGACAGTCTCCACTTTACCTGGCTGCTAGAGACTCTCAGGATTTATCTCCTGTTAACATAGCCACTTTTTCTACGGCTCTGTGGAGGCTACTAATAACATGGAGACTGTATTGATACAGACTATGTTGCTTTCTTCTATTTGTCTTTAGAAAGTGGTGTGATTAACAACCCTGAGAGAAGGGAAAGTGTCCTTACAAAAGGCAAGGGAAAAATCTCAAAGCCATGACCACAACTTCTTTTTTTTTTTTAGTATATGTAATTGTTGCTGCCTTTCCTCTGCCTCTCACATACAATTTCCCACCCTATTTACCTATGTCAGCACAAAAGGGTGAGACCAATTGTGGGTTCACTCTCAGCTGTCAAGTGTAAGCCAGCTCTAGTCCAGCACATCTATGTTATCATGGCACTGAGGCTGCACTGGTAAGTCTTCCTGAGAGTATGGTTACCATCTATGCACACATATCTGATTTGTCCTTGTCGTATAGAAATTTCTTCTATCTTGGTGGTTTTTTTTTTTCCCTCAAATTCCTTCCAGAGACCGTAGTTTCCACAGGACCTCCCAATACTGCTCATTTTCCAAGACTTGCAAATTTGAAGTGTCCCATATAATTTGCATTCAAGAAACAGCATTCTGAGACAGAAGGTGTAGGAGCAGAGCAGGTTTATCTGGGCACTTCAGCACACAGAGGTGTAAATCAGCACTCAGTGGATTGTGAATACATGTCAGTAATAGATTAAACGCTAAAGGTCTAATTTTCCCAAGCTAGCTACTTGGGTGTAAAAACTGGATGTAGGCAGACTAGCACCTGCCTATCGAATTATCTCATTCTTGATAAAAGCAGACACACACAGAGACAGCTTTTTAAGTTTTAGGAATGATAATGAGTTACAACTCATCTGAGAAACAATGTGTATTCGGAGAGCTGAGTTCAACTACATAGCAGTTCCCTCCCTATAAACTTGCACAAACTCATGTATAAATGCATGCACATGTGTTATAAATGCACGTGCACACACACAACATATATATGTAAGTCTCCTAACAGTCACCCAAATGGTTCTCAGAAATGGTAGTGGGAGCTACTTGGCTTAAGTCCTCCATTTGACTTTAAAGATCTTACATGTGTATTAAGATACAAACCCTCTAAAGAAACAGAGTTGCCTTTGCTCAGGATGTACAGACAGAACTTAGCTTCACTCTGTTTTCATCTCTGGCTGTAGCAGAGAATGACTATGGTAGCATTGTATATGCAAAGGTGTCATATGCTGTATCAGCACGTAAACATTTTATTAGCATGTTGCAAAGTGATGATTTTATTCCAAATGAACCTAAGCTGCTTGCAGGGAATGCAAGTTTACCTCTTGCACAGGTTTTCTTTTTGTTTCTTTAGCTTGCCTGGAACAGGATGCTGCCAGGTCTATGGGTCTGCAGTTTGGGCAGCTGTGCTTGCTTTTGATGATGAGTATGGCTCCAGGTTTTGGGGCGAGGTTCCTTGATGGGGAACCTGAAAGGGGGGGAAGTGGGCGAGAGTTTGCAGCATCTCTCTGCTTTCAAGGAACTTACTGTGTTACCACCTATAATGCACTCCAAGCCATAGACACCAGCTGTCACCTTTGCTGCGACTTCTGCTATTCTCTTAAAAAAAAAAGAAAAAAAGAAAAAAAAAAAAAAAAAAAAAAAAAAAAGGGACAGAGGGAAAACCTCTAATGAGAAGGGGAAATGTTAATTATGGCTGCAGGTGACAGTGCACAGTAAGAAGTTGCTGTTTTGTTTTTGTATCTCTGATGAAAGTACCCTAAGACGGCAGCAGAGCAAAAGCTCAGCTCCGAGGGAGATGATGTTTCTCAAAATCATCGTGATCCCTGCAGGTCCTCCTGAATAGGAGGGAAAACACAAACACAGAACCAAAGTTGGACGAGATTGTTCTGTGGCTCAGTCATGCTGCCAACAAATTCCCTTCTCCCATTTGTCCCTGAATCTTTTCGGCTGTCTCCAGCCGAGTGGCTGCAGTGAGTCCAGGACACTGCGCTGCCTCTGCACACAGAACCTCCCCTAATGAAAGTGCTGTTACCAGGCAGAATCTGGCTCACAGTTTGATTTTGCCGTGGTTTACTTACAAGTGCTTCTAAGACTGAAATTCCCAGCTTAAGTTGATATACATTAGGCTACTTGGTCTGCAAGTCAACAGCTGGAGATAGCCGGCAAAACTTTTCAGGCAGGCTGAGCCACCGCTGCTGCCAGGCAGATCAATAGGAGCTGCAAGGGCCACCTTTGAAAAGTAGGTGGCCCTAAGGGAGACTCCCAAGTGTGGCTGAAGAACCCAGTTCTTGGGAAACCGTGCCTAACAGCTTTTTAGTATATAAAGGTATCCCTAAACGTACTTTAACTGGAAGCAGCAGAGGCTATACTTTCCCAAACCCATACCTTTCTCAGCAAACCATGGAGAAGGAGAGGGAATATTTCGGGACAATTTTGAGACATTCTTTTTATCATTTTCAGTTCTGCTTTCCACCCTGCCCCTTCCTGCAAGCACCGAGGCATTTCTTTAATTTATTGCAATTTACTAAAGGAAAACAAGCTCTCCCACTGATATCTTTATAGCTGAAATCTGTTCTCTGTGCTGTTGGTTGCAGAACCGGGCACAGGCTGAATGAGAAAAGCTGGGAACTTGTTATGTAAAATCTACAGCAAGTAAGCTTTTCTACTGCTATTATGCCCTGACCCCTTATTTTGGCGCAGTAACAAAACCACTGAGACTGGACAGTTATAGGGTTTCCCAGGCTCTTTTTCTTTTTTTTCCTTTTTCCTTTTTTTTTTTTTTTTCCACAACACCCAAATGAATCAATGGTGTGCCCAAACTTCTGAAATGGTCTAGAACTTTCAGTATCTCCAACACATAAAGAAACAGTGGAGAAATATGCGCATTTTATTTATTCATTGTTTAATCAGGACAGTCACCTGTCTAAGAGTTCCTCACTCTGGATCACCTTAGAAATCTCTGACACATTTTCCAATTGTTTGATATTTGGGCTACACTATGATCCCTATTGCTTTGCATTCACTTTCTTTTCTTTATGTGGCTTAAATTCTCCATTTTTCCAATAAATTATACTTGTCTCTAACTCAGGTGATTGTTTTTCCCTCCAAGATTCACTTCAGCAAAAAAGAAAAGTGAATAAACAAATAAATAAAATAAAGTGAATAGACTAGACTGGAACAGATAGAGTAAGATAAAATAAAAATAAAAGCTTTCTTGGCTACAGGCTGCTAGGACTTCATATGCATTTTATGCCTCTTCAGAGTCTTGGAAAATTGGAAATACCTACAATTTCTCAGGTACACTGTCAGCTCTTTGAGACAAAGCAGTTGGGATCAAGGTGACCTTTTAAGGATGAATTACAGCTTTCTGAAACTGGACAGCAAAAATTGCATTGCAAGACTGTATGGATGTGCCTTTCGTACCAAATAGATTCAGCTGACAAGTCAAAAAGCATTTCCTTAGAACCCGTTCTGCAAACTCCACCCTGCCACACTGAGGACCGGGGTGGGTGGTTTTCTACCCCCTCTGGCACCCTGAGGACCATCCGTGCCACGGTGGGAGCCTCACCGATAACGGTGCCGGTGAGGCGTGTAGCTGAAAAGAATCCCTTTCACTGGCATGTTGGTTCTGCCGCGTTGCTGGTAAGAGAAATGTGCTCCTGTCAGTCAAGTATGCAGGGTGAAACTGAAAATCAGGTGGGTATTGTAGATGTTTCACTTATACAAAAAGGGACACGTGAGAACATAAACCCCAGAAATTTCCCTTTCTCTGCATGCATTCTTATGAAGGTAGATCTATTTTTAACAGGGATCAGACTTTTTTGGCCTCAATCCTTGAAGAACTGTCATTAGCCATATCTGCCTCTTTTTCTAACACTAATTTAACACAATACCTGTCTTCACAAAAATAGTTCTCTCCATGAAACCCACAAAATCCACTGTAAACAGCAACTTAGAGCAGGGCTATCTACCATCTATCCAAAGTGTGGATGCAGGAAAAGAGAAGACCGATGAGTCTAAAGAGGTAAGTCATGAAGAATGGTCTCAGACAAGTTGCTCTGTATTGATACGGTAAGTCTGCAAACAAGTCAAAAAATATTTATTTTCCCCAAAGTCTTCTGAAATAAATGTCCTTTGGTACTTTTTTTAAATATTCACACAGCTCACAGCTTTTTTTCCCTCAGCTGGCTTTGCAAAAGAGCAGCTTGCCAATCTATAAGTGCCCAAAGAAGGCAGTCATGGAGGTTAGATTAGAAAACGCAGCTTAGAAAGAAAGATGAGCTGTGAAAGTAGCATAAAGCAGGAGAGCCCTCTGGCCCTGTGCTTGATTTCATCCAGTCATTGTGGATTGCATCAGCCACTCACCCTCCACCCCTGTGCAGTACCAGAAAATGTGCAAATACTGGACTAGAGCTTTGGGCTTCAGAAAACAGCTTCCTGTGGCTGCATGTGCTCCCAGAGCATGGTCACTGGACTTCAGTAGCTGAAGACAAAACATTGATAACTGATGAGTTCTCATATGGTTTAGTAGGCATGGTGTTGTTGGGTTGATGGTTGGACTAGATGATCTCAGAGGTCTTTTCCAACCTTAATGATTCTATGATTCTATATGTTCACAAACCAACCATCCATCCATTCGTGCAGTGGTTATAAGCTGGTATCAGTAAAGATGAAGATGGCAGCAAGAAGGGTTTGTTTCTTTGTATTAATCTCTATTATCTTTGTTGACAATTGAGCCAACACAAGAATCTCTGAAGCAGTGCAGCTTCTGCCATAAAAGAGACCGAATAACTCCAACTGCCATTTCAGAGTTTAAAACCTTTCTCCTAGTCCAGTAAAAATGTGGCACATGTATGACAAGTTATTAGGCTTCATCTAATTTTTTTTTCAAGCTGTAAACACGAAAAACTGTCAGAAATGAAACTAACATTCTACAAAGCATTTCAAGAAAAACATGCTGTCAGATTTTCTTTAGAAGCTTATGGACAAAAGAGCTTGAACTTGTAAATATTCATAGTCAGACCCTGCTTTTCAGTTAGTTCAATGAACGAAGAACCTTTGCATAGAAAAAAGATCAACATCTTCACTTCTATGGCCCGAGGTTTTAGCTTTTAGAAGGTATTAATGTCGAGAAGGAAGAAAACCCCTGTAAAATACATAGTATTAAGAAGGCAGTTATTATTGTAACCTACAAAGATAGCCTGAATGATCTGAAGCAAAATTGTCTTTCTCAGAACACGCTGCATAAGCCCATT
The DNA here is from genome assembly GCA_013400535.1 of Scopus umbretta. Lineage (NCBI taxonomy): Eukaryota > Metazoa > Chordata > Aves > Pelecaniformes > Scopidae > Scopus > Scopus umbretta. The sequence continues at coordinate 20,752 of VZTL01078149.1, forward strand.
CATGACATAGATTTCCACTAGGTGTATAAATCCTATGGCTATGAAGCTACGTATGTATTATATATATTATCATGATATCACATACAGCAGATGGCTTGGACAAAGAACAAATTCCTAGCATTGGGCCACATGTCAAATATACTATGCCACTGAGCCTCAACCTTGAAAAAAAAAAAAAAGAGACAACCAACAACAACACAGGACAGATTTAATTTTTAAAATTACACATTAGCTGACAGAGGTAGCAGCACAGAGCAATGTGTTTAAGTGTTTCTAGAGGCTTTACCACAATCCCGAGTGACATTTGTTTAAAGCATTACCACAGTACGTTAGCCATGGAGTGGTAAAGGGATTCAGACCTGGCTGACAGATCTCTGAAAGTAGTTAATGAAGTAGTAATGGCAGCAGTTGGAAGGGATCTGAAGGGATCACTGTGAGGCCTCACGTGCTTCAGGGTTTTCCTCAGTAAGTGAATCTGGAAGTAAATATAGAATCACTGCCAGTAAAGTTGGAACATGCCTTAAATTAGTACGTTGAGGAAAAGGGTGGCCAAACACAGCAGGCTGGATTGTTCTCTAGCGTGATCACCATCAGACAGAATGTCTTCAAAATCTAATGTCTCGGAGTGAAACAAGACTTACCTACAGAACGAGGTCTGTAATCTCCAAAGGACTGAGGGGTTATTGTGGAGAAGTGAGAAGGAATGCTCTCTCAGTGCGATGCTGCAGTGAGAAGGTCTAATTCAATTCCTAGGTGTGCTACAACAAATGCTTTTACTTCAGAATATGTCTGCTTGGAGTCCAATATTAAAAATGCATTTTAAAAAGCATGTTGAAAAAGTGGTGAAGGCATAAACAAGAGCTGAAAAAAGAAGAGAAATTTCTTAAGAGAGAGAATTCGGGAGCACAGTCTGCTTAGCTTATCAAAAGGATGATGAAGAGATGACTTGCTCACATTATGTAAGTATCCTCATGGGGAGACCATAGAAGTACAAGAGGCTTTTTAATCCAGGAGAGAACAGCATAAGAACCATGATATTACAGATGAATTCATACAAACTCAGTTTAGAAACAAAGACCATTTTTAGTGATGAAAAGGAGTAGTCTTGGGAATAAGCTACCAAGGGAATGGGTGGATTTTCTATCCCATGAGTTTTCAAATCAAGGAAGGATGCTTTTTGTAAAATATATTTAACCAAATATAAGTTATTGAACTCATGAAATGTGTCATCAGGTAAAGTGTAATGGTCTATGATATATAAAGTTAACTAGAAAATGTTTTGTTGCCATCTAGTCTTAAATTCCATGATTCTTTGACTGAGCTCTGTTTCTGTAGGAAACTGAAGGTCTCAAAGTGGTGCTGAGAGAAGAGGCTGAGCATTTGGAGGTGAGGAGCTTAGAAACAGCAGCAGGACTGTAAAGGAGAGCATCTCAGATCACTCAGAAAAGCATGGATGTTAAAGAGCATACAACAGTGGTAGATAAGGAGTGGAGTACTACATTTTCTGTGGCTGATAAAATCTGTGAGTGCTTAACCAAATTTCAGTGTCTCACCTAGTAAAGTTAGACAAATCTCTGTGGCCTCACTGACTAAGACTACACAACCCTCAGCATGCTGGTCACCAGCACATTGGGCGGCTTTTCCCAGCTGGCACATGTAGACCCTCCTGCACCCTGCCCTGCGCTGCTGCATGTGGTTGTCCCCTTCCACAAGAGCGCTACTTCTCTCCCCCAATTTCCAGTTGACCTGGGATTCTTCCCCCAACTCTCCCGTACCCTCCATGAGTGCCCAGGGCTGCTTTCCTGCTCCTCCCCTCCAGTTCATCAAAACCTGCTGTCTCTGCCACTGAGGCAGCTTCTTGCAACGGGAGTTGCAACAGGTTGTGGTACAAGGAGAGAAAAAGGACTTTTTTTTTTTTTTTTCCATATGCCCAGCAAAGTGCGTGTTCATGCCATGTTGAAATTAAGTTGGTTCTGAAGATTAAAAGCCTCCAGGTGGTAGTCTGTACTACCTATACCTTAATTTGGCTTTTCCAACTGTAACTGCTGCCTGTTGAGGTGGGGGGAGAGAGCGAAGAAAAAGCAGTCAATCCAAATTATCTCATGAGGGAGGTAATAGAGCAGGGCTAAGGAAGCTCAGCAGTCATCTAAGCGCACAGCTTCTTGTAAAACCTTTCTGAAAAGCCTGAATGAACCCCCCAAATGAATGGCCATTTTGTCCCTTTCAGTTCTCCTTCTCTAGCATGGAACTCAATGTGCAGCTTGTGGACAGGCAGATTCCACAATAAATAGAGAAGGAGAGTAAAACTAAACCCACTGGAGCTCGGCCAGCAGCAATGTCAAATCTCTTGACTGAATTCCCAGGGAATTCTTGTTCTAAATGTCAGGAGAACATAGCCCTGCAGCCAAACCTGGACCAGACTGATACCAAGCCGTGACAAAATGAATGACCTAAGTAACAAGATTACACCGCAGGAAAATTAAAACTTAAGAAATGCGCAAAGATCACATTTCAGTAAGCGGTTTTATGTAAGATCCTTTTAGTAGACAAAGCCTAACCCAAACTTATAAAACATAAATTGGTGAGGGGAGGGCGATTTATTAGTGGCAACAGAATGAAACTTTCAATCAGTCAGAAATGAAAGTCTGAGAGTTTCTGCAAGTGTCAATGGTTTCTGAAAGGCTTACAGCCTGCTTTCAGACCCTCTTGTAGACAGGAGCCAGGGAAGGTCAAAGGAATTTTGTCTCCTAGGACTCTGTGCCACTTTGAAAACAGCAGCTAAGTCTTTCCATCACTCGGGCACTTCCAAAAATCCTCCTGGAGCCTCTCCTGCTGTGGTTACCTGCAGCCCCTCCTGGCCCACGAGCCCATGCTCACAGGGCTGGCAGGAACCTGAACAGCTTCGGGATTTCTGATCCTCCATCCATTGTCGCTGAAATTGGCCGTTGGGTTCAAGATCTGTTGGAAAGGGCAGGAACACCCAGAGAAAGAGAGGGGAACAGAGGGAGCACATGCACGTAAGCCTCGTTTCTTTTGGAAACTGAGAGCCTGAAGTGGTGCTCAGAGAGGAGCCAAGCGAGCTGAGGAGCTTAAGAGCAGGAACATAAGGGAGAACAGTCCGGATCCTCTGGGTACAAGTGGAAAAGGGCTACAGGGCTACAGAGAAAACACCCGGTGCTTCTAAATGATGTCCTTTTTTTTTGATTTTGGTCTTTCTTTTCTGTGTGTCAGTCTTATCTGACAAACCCCATGAGGCAGATCTGACAGAGTTGCCCAGGACGGATGGATATCCATGAGACTCACCATAGGAGCAAAGGGACTCTTCCCACACTGCTATTCTGGAGGTGACAGAATCTAGTGCTGGGAGTTTTTCTGCCTCTCTCCCTCATATTGTTTTAGCTGGAATTAGCTGTTTGCACATTCCTCTCCTACTTTGGCAGCATGCCCTCTCCTCCATAACAGACCAAACTGAAAGCCCAGATCCAGCACGCTTCAGCTGTCTGGGAAGTCCTTGTTCAGAATGGGGATGTGTCTTACGTGTTGCAGCATCTTCTCACCATGGCTTACGTCCCTACGGAGATCTTTAATTCATGGTGCCCTAGAAATGACTGTAGAAACTCAGATTTAATGTTCAGTGAAGGAGAAGCAAAGGCACAGCGAGATTCCACTGCACATTTTCCCCTCCTCAGACATGGATTGAACATTAACACCATTTTTAAATTGTTCATATATATTCTTTTGTAAGTTATTTCCTTAACTGTGTTGAGCACAGCAGCAGGAGGAATATTTCATCCTTGGGCAGAGGTCCAAAATGAGTTAACCCAGGTTTTATAAAGATTAAAATACATAAGGGGGAGAAAAAAAAGAAAAAGAAAAAAAAAAAAAAAAAGGAATCTATGTGGCCCCGACTCCCAAAGTTTATCTCCCAATTTTTCCCTGGACAAACCGGGGCAGCTTTCCTCTGTGTTTCAGTGCCGTCTCAAGGACTGTCTTCCTTGCCTTCTGTGTTTTCAACAGAACATAAGTCTGTGTGTTTGATCAGAGCTGGCACAGTGCAGTTTGCTCCAGGTTTGTGCCCGAAGCATTGCCTTTCTCTGTTTATGTGGCCACAACTTTTGTCTAATCCTCCAGAAGATCTATTGCAGTTAGAATGGTAGCAGTGACAGAAGCTATTAATGTTCTGGCTTCTCTGTGTGGCACTGGTCTGCTCTGCGGATCAAAAAGAGCAGATATATGCTATCTGCAGGAAAAGGAAAAGCAATTATTGGTTTTGCTAAGTGAATTTTGTTTGTGAGCAAACAAATGGGCTGCAGGAGCCGAGTCTGAAATATGCCAAAGAACAAATGTGTTGTCAGGGCAAAGCTATGAAAGAAAGCTCAGCCCTGATTTCAAACAGCCGGTGCCAAAACTGGGAAGAAATTTGAGTTTTGTACATGTGCCTTTTGTAGCTTTGGGATAAACAAAGAAAAGGATTTGTATGGCAGAAGTAGCCATAGTGTAAAAGGCTGAAATAATCAGATAATGACTTCACCAAATGCAGGTGGGAAAAGATGTGGCACATTCAAGCTACATCAAGGGAATCCACAGGTGTTTGAAAAAGAGCACTACAAAGGAGCTTTTTGTACAGTCATTCCTGACAGAGGGGGAAAAGGAAATGGGGTAAAAAAAATCTTATGTAGAGGAACATCCTAACTGAAATCCCTTCACTGTGAGAAACTCCTCCTGCAGCCTTGACATAAAAAGTTGGTCTGGGAGTATATGAAGTATACGATGGGCTTATGTGTCAACAAGACAGTGTTAGGACTTGAAGTTTCTGGAATCACTGTAGCCGGTTGTGAAGGGCATAGGTTGAAAAAACAAATGCACCAAATGAAAGAGCAGAGCTGCGTGATGATGACTGCACCCCCTCTTGACTAAGCTCAAGACATAAGCAAATGAAGCGAAGCTTGAAAGCAAGACAGACAAACATCCAGCCAGCTGTTTTTCTTGTGCCATCAAATTGTGAATGTCTCTTGGTATCCTTTATGATATGGCTTTAGGGGAAGAGCAGGCAAACATGAGCAAAACACCTGCATTTGTACTTCATGATCACCTGCATTTACCATAAATTGAGATCAGTAAGTATTTAACACACGGGCATGACTTTTTTAGTTGCTGTGTGTACAAATTTGTCCAGGGCATCCTGAATTGATAGTGTTGTACATTATACTTGCTTTTCACTGGTGTAAATTATTACCTACAGTCTTCTAGCAGAAGCTAAGAGAGGACTTTCTGCCTATGGTTTCCATGCCTGAAGTATTTCTTCAGGTCTTGCACTGTTTTCTAATGGTCAGAAGGATTATCTGGTACAGCGTGTCCCATACGGGCTGGCTGATCATCATGCGAGTCTTTGATTCTTTCTCTGTCGCTGCATGGATGCATGGCAGTAGAGGTAGTGTCTCTGTGCTTGCTATTTTAACCTCATTTAATGCTTGAACATGTCCCTTAAAATGTTTTGTATATAACTTGCGCACAGGTTCTTTTACTGCATGCAAAGGTCTGAGCCACTGGAAAAAAAAGGCTTTGCTAGGTACTTTGTTCCTTTTTCACCCTTGTCCGCTTCAAGCGACAGTTTCTATGCATTCTCAAACAAAATAAGTGTGCCTGGCAACTTAGGTGACTTCGATTTTTGCTTACTATGTGAAGGGCTGTTTTTTCATTGGATTGTCTCCGTGCTGCAGATTCAGTGGGTTCTTCTCAAGGTGAGGACCGTCTGAATTTCCTCAACAGCATCATGGCCTAATTTCAATTTCATGGACTCAGTTTCATGGAGTCCTTTTCCGGGGCCTCCATTGGCTTTCCACGCTAGGCAAAAACTCTGTGGAATCCAGCGACTTCCAAGACACGACCCGCTTTGCCTCTTTTGCATCCAGAACTTGTAACATGCCAGAGTTCTGGTAGCGTGCTGGTATTCTAGGTGGATAAAGCTCCCTGGCCGCAAAGTCGCTTAGACCCTATTTCCTTCAACAGGGCGCGCGGCACAGAAGAAACTGGGCGACCTCTTGAGTCCTTCCCAAGGCTGCGGACCCCCCGCTGCAGCAGCGCAGCGGGCTGGCCGCCGCCCTGGCTTCCTCATCTTCTCCTTCAGCTTCCTCTTCTTCTTTTACCGAGCCGCCGCGTACCCCCTGAATTAATCTGCGCGTTCCCATGAGCCCCACGGACCCGCGGCCGGTCCCGCGGCGGCAGTTTCGCCGGCACCCTTCTCCCGCAGGGAGCAGCGGGTAAGGGGGACCGCGGCTTTGGGCAGCCGCCTGCTCGGGAGCCGCGCCGCCCCTCCCGCCCCGCTCCCNTGTTCCCCACTTGTGGCCCTGCGACGGCGAGAAGTTTGGGCAGAAAGCCCGGCTCCCGCACAGCCGTAACGCTGCGGTTTGGGGCTCCCAAGCCTCCCTTTCCCACCTCCCGCAGACACCCCTGTCAGTCGCTCATCCAACATCCTAGGGCAAAACGAGGTGAAATGGCTACAAGCAAACCCTGCGACAGTGCATTTGGTTTGCAGCGGCAGCCTGTCCCCCTCCTCCTCCCAAGTTGGCCAACGGGTGCCTAATGTCCAATTTGAGCTACAGCCGGCCGTGCCAGCACAGGTCGGGATATCTGAGTTTGCTGCGGAGATGCCACGGGACAGAGCTGCCACGCGCACGAAACTTCTGCGCGACAGCAGTGTCGGGTGGAGGGGCTGGCTGCAAGCCCGCGTCCGGGCCGTTTGCTCTGCTCCTTGAAATGGTATTCATCAGAAAAGGAAAAAAATTTAAAATACCATTTGACTTCCGTGCTGAAGCCCTTTGTTATTATTTATATTGTTACGACTTTGAAGCCGTAATCATGCCTGCAGCCCTGATGGCAACATGACCTGTAGAAACCCACCTTGCATCCTATCAGACACAGTCCACTGTGTAATCTTGTAGCCCAGACCAGAGAATTTCAAGTGTGGCCACACGTGAAATTAATGTGTGACCAGAACATCAAAGTGTCTTCCTGGTTTTTGGTTGTATTTTGTCATTTTTCTAAGGCAACCATGAATAACAACCACTCCAAAAAATTGTTTTGCGACTTCGATGGCAAATCTTAGCTGCTGGAAAGACCCGTTTTGGTTCCAGACCTGGCACAGCCATCACTCTCTGTCTCATCTCAAGCCTTTAAATTAACTGCATGCTGAAAAAACAGCAGGTGTTGGAGATGGTGTTGATTTCTAAGTTGCTGATAGCCTTCAGATTTAAGTGAAAACCTCAACTCAGGGCTCAAACGCAGTATTAAGCTTTTATTAACATTTGTAGGGTTTTTTGCTGTGGGGAAGAAAGGTGTGCAGTTTGAAAGAAAATTTGGCCGTGACAGCTGGGCGTTTTGCTGGGTGTTGCAATCAGAGAAAAACAGACTGCTTCAGAAAAACGTGTGCATTAAAAATGGATATTTAGATCGCTAACTATCAAAGTACGGCTGACAGTGTTGTTCTACCATTTTGATTTTTTTTCCATGTAGCATGCTGTTTTAGAAGAACAGAAACATTCTTTGTCTTGATGAGCAAGCTTCTGTGTTTGGGTTATGCTTTTGGCTTGCATGCAGCATTTTCGCATTTTCAGGGCTATATATAATATTGACGGAATTGATTGGATGTGGTCTCAGCTGGAGAAGCGGCACGAGATCTGCCCTTTGTAAGCAGTAGCCTCCTTCTAGACAGGCCCCTCAGCAGATCGGTAGAAGGTGTGATCTTCTGGATCCTCCCTGTCTCTCTTTTGTGCACATGCACGCACACTCGCTCTTAATGTGTTCTTCCAAGATGTTCCACAACTAGAGGGAAGCCAACTGCATGATTTTAATACCAAACACAAACACCCTTTTCTGTCCACTTCTACAAGATGAAGGGATGTAATTAATTTGCAAATCTCGCTGTTCTCTGTGTACAGAAAGAGATGGTCAGGCACACTCGGACAAAGAAGTCAGAAGTCACCGTACCCCTCTCCCCCATGCTCCAAAAACCTACATTCCCCCCATAGTGCCCTTGGTGGTTGGAAATTTTGCAGAAGTCTGGAATATATCACATTTTGCCTAGCAAGCAAAAGCTCAAGGGAATCCAGGTTGCATCCCAACTGAGCTGCAGGTGAAAGGGTGGATGAATGCTGCTTCCCTTGTCTGTGCATCCAGGTTTCTTCTCCATGGGCTTCAGGGTATGCTTCATCTCTGTATGAAGTGTTCACCTGTGACATTCCCTGGGAAAATGAGTTTTTCTCAGTGTGGGTATAACACCTGTATCGTACTCAGGACCCTAAAATAAATTACTAGTGAGGAAGCAGTAAGGGTGTCAGAGGTAAGCCTTTAAGTTCCAGTGAGAATCTGGGCATAGGGTTCAAAGGTAAGGACAACCAAATACCTGTGAGCTTCAGCACTGGGGGAGGCAATGGTTTTTCAGCCATTTTGTACAAAAAGTCTAGGCTAGGTAGTTGGTCATTAACTGACTGTTAATATGAGAACTTACAAAAACATCTTTCCATTTGTCTCAAGTTTGGCCCCAAATCAGAAGATGTTGGGGATGACTTTATTCTCTTTTGAGGTTCTGGCTTCGGTTCTTCTCTAGCAGAGCAAATCCCGCTCAGGTCTCTCAGACCACTTCACAAGTACTTTCCAACAGCCATTTGCAGGAGATAATGTAATTCTTGCTGTAATCTGAGGGTCTAGAGAACTCGGATAGAGTTCAAATGACCTATCTAAAATACACAGTAAATTAGCATAAGAAATGAGACAGGGAAACAAATTATTTTCTCCAATCACAGGATTAAATTGCCTTTCCCTAACTCACTGCAACTGTTAAGAAATTCATGGGCCATTCCTCCTGCAATAACATGAAAAGGGCAGACATGCCTTTTATGCTTCTTTCTGATGTAAGTGGTATTAAATATGCATTGTAGCTCAGTTACCTTAGATAACTGAGCATAAATTCATTGCTCTTCCACTTGAAATTCTGCTCCCAAATGTAGCAGCTGAATATTCTTTCTTTTGTTTTCTACTTTTTGGAGGGGTTGGAGGTTTTTTGCTTTTGTTTTTAGAGAAGAATCTTGTTAGCATTCCTTAGAAACTCATTAAAATGCTTCCCTTTTGGCTCATTCTCCTAATTTATTAATACCACAAATAACTTTCCTTTGGTGACCCACTTTCATAGGTATCTGAACATCTAGCAAAATTGTAACTCATCAGGAAGGCCATGTAGACTAATAAACAGCATCTCTAGAAGAGAGGAAAATCAAGACATTTCTTTCTTTGCCCAATAGAGTTCTACACACCACACATACAGAAAAAACTGCTCTATTCCACAGCTTACTTGGCACCCTCAGCCCAAAAGAAAGCACTTTATTGATTGCATGATTGATTTAAAGGTCAGAATTTGGGATTGCATCTATTCTTCTGGCTGAATTCAATTTTTACCCTACATCCACAGTGAAGAAACTGCTCTTTGCATAAATATAAATTGAAATGTTGGTCTGTGTGAGTGTTCAAACAAATAGACTTTCTCTTATAGCTCCCAGGGCAATCTCCCAACACTACACTGTTACCAAAACCATTAGGCTTTGACTAAGATACTGCTTTTTATTGAATTATCATACCTGCTTTATGAAAAGTATAGATTTGGTTAGAAAAAGAGGATACCCACTGATTTAATGAGCATGATGGTCAACAGGCCACTCGAAGTGGTAGGGCTGTACAGATTAATAAGTCAGGCAGAGGTCAGCTAGTGTAGAAGAATACACTTAACTTTCATACTTATTTCAAAAGATACAGAGGTTGCTTTTTGTGAACTGAAGCTATACAGACAGACTTATTGCAAGGGGTGATCAATTACCCTGTGTCTTGCAGACACTCGAGCAACGGTCACGTTTTAAGGGCAGTCTGCTCTGAGAGTTCAGTCTGTGGTTGTCCCAGCCCAAGGATACTCAGCATTGCCGCCTTCTCTCCAAAGTCTGTTGGATAGCAACCTCCTAACAGGAGAGTTTAAGGCTTATTTGGTGGCTTCTGATGAAGCTTTGTTTTCCTTTTCAGTAAGTGTGGACGTCTGTGCAAGTGTGAGAGCATCATGGTGGCGTTCAAAGGAGTCTGGACTCAGGCCTTCTGGAAAGCCGTTTCAGCAGAATTTTTGGCCATGCTCATTTTTGTCCTCCTCAGCCTCGGCTCCACGATCAACTGGGGTGGAGCAGAGAAGCCCCTGCCTGTAGACATGGTCCTTATCTCCCTCTGCTTTGGACTCAGCATTGCAACCATGGTGCAGTGCTTTGGACACATCAGCGGAGGCCACATTAACCCTGCTGTGACCGTGGCAATGGTCTGCACAAGGAAGATCAGTCTCGCCAAGTCCGTCTTCTACATTCTTGCCCAGTGCCTGGGAGCCATCGTGGGCGCTGGCATCCTTTACCTCGTCACACCGCCAAGCGTGGTAGGAGGCCTGGGAGTCACTGCGGTAATCACTTCTCCTGCAGCTCTTGAACTAGACTAGCTTAGAGCCTAAGAAAATACAATCAGTGTCATGCAGAATTAAGAGAACTCAAGTAGAGTTTTTAAGAGCTTGCTGGTTTATTTACGACATCTAGACAGGGCTCAAAGCTCTCCTTAGGATGGGTTTATGCAGTGTAATATCTATAGCTGTTCTTTTTATAGAAGTTCTCTTCCCTTGAACTTCCCCAAATCTGATGACAGCAGGTAATGTTAATTTACATACAAAATTTAAATAATATATGCATGAAATGCCATTTTTATATGGGTTGGGGAGGGGGAAATTAATTCTATGCCATTATGATGGGGATTGAAAAAACATCAATTTAAAATGACATACTTTTGAAATAGATTGTGGCTTAGATTTCAGCTTTGTTCTAAACTAATAAGGAATGCCATCAGTTAGCCCTGTTGCAGGACTTATTAAAAATGCACTTGAGCCGCACACTGCTTAATTTTTAATTGAAATTTAAATTAATTAAGTCAGGGCTAATTAATGAATTTATAATTGAATAGTAAATTACAGTGCTCCCAAGAAAAAATGGTGAAGGGGAAGTGCAGCATTTGCAAATCCCTGTGTAAAAAATAAACTATACTTCTGCAGTCTAACTCTGAAGTTCTTGCTGGCTGTTACTGTTAAGCTTTCTGTTCTCAGTCCAGCAGCAATTTGATGTGGCTCTCAAAGTAATAAAAAAAAAAATTAAAAAGGGAGAAATGTTGGGGACACACCTGTAACTCTAAATTTCGTTGTTCTTCTTCACTGTGTACCATTTAGAAATACCTTTCATTGGAATACAATTAATGTATGTGGTGGCTTTCTGATTTACAAAATCACCTTTGTTTCATCTCCGGTGTTTCTTTCCCTTTTTCCAGGTACACGGGGATCTTTCCGCTGGCCATGGACTCCTGGTGGAGTTGATAATTACATTCCAGCTGGTTTTTACTATTTTTGCCAGCTGTGATTCAAAACGAAGTGATGTCACTGGTTCAGTAGCTTTAGCAATTGGATTTTCTGTTGCAATTGGACATTTATTTGCAGTAAGTTAATGGCTTCTCCTTCTCTCCCTTGTCCCTTTATGATTGCTTCAGAAGTAAAACTTCTGTGGTCTTCGTAGCTGCTATAGCTGTATATCTGCTCTATTCTTTACGGATCCACACCAAAACCCTTTGGAATAGCAGGAGGGTCCCCTTGTTCTGCCTGTTTATGTGATGGCTGTGTTAATTTTGTGATAAGACACGGGAGAGTGACAATACCAGCTGTCAAGATTAAAAGCCATACAAAACCAAGGTGTCCCATAGTACGAGGACTAGTAGAAATTGAATAACAACCTTCAATTCTTTAATAACAGGTAACGTTTTGTCTCTGCTTTAGATCAATTACACTGGAGCCAGTATGAACCCTGCTCGATCATTTGGACCTGCTGTGATCATGGGGAGATGGGAAAACCAATGGGTAACTCTGCTTCCAAGCTTCTTTCACCATAGTGACAAACAACTATCAGGATTTTCCATACATCATTTGCTTTTAGTTATCTATCCCAGTATGTCCCATAGAGACCATCACTGAGGAAGACAGGCACTGGCCTGCCACAAACTTTGGTACAATTATGCTTCTCACCTAGGACTGCGGTGCAGTATGCAGCACATTGGAATAGCGTCTTGCTATTCAGGGGACATTTTGTGGAGGTAGTAGCTGGGCTAGAAAGGAAATCATATAAAAAGTTCAAAACAAAAAAAAAAGCAATCCAGCAAGACTGAAAGAATTGAACTGCTAGAAAGAAAAGTCCTCCGAGGCAGATTGCAAACCCCCCGGTCATGCTGGTGAGAAGTTATGGAAGTAATTGTCGGCTTCACGTTTCACCTGGTTCTGCAGCAAACTGGGGCAGACATATAAAATGAGAGCAGGGACCCTCTGTGATCTGGTTCCCAGGGGAGAACCTGCCTCGGCAAATGCCCGCAGTGAGAGATGAAGGGGTTGCAGTCTGGTCTTTGCAGACCAGATGTTACCTGCTTCAGTTTGAAAGCGTCAGCTTAACTAGGTGTATTTGCGCAGGAAACAATTTGATAAACAGCTTGTGAATGATGCAGGAATTTTCTATAGCATCCCACTATTAAACTTATTAAAAACCAATTCACATTTTATAAGGGAGAGAAGGAGTGCAGCTCAGCCTCACCTAATTAAAGACAGGGAAAGCACTTCTAGGGACACTTTCAATGCTAACTATAAGAGCTGCATATTACAGTGCATATAAGGATTTTCTTGATTTTTAAAGTATGAAGCCCCCATTGCTCCCGCTGTAGCTAATAACAGAAATAGCATTGTCTTCAGGGCCTGAGGCTCCAATTCTGCAAACACAATACTATGTGTAACTTTGTTCCCAAGTGTTATCCTACTGAGGCAGATTTACGCAGTTACCAGTGAATGGCTTGTTCATACGAAGAACCGCTGTAGTTTTTCACAAGATTAATTATCCATACTCAGAAGGAGCCTGTAATTTATAACTAAAGCTGTAAACAATAAACAAATGTACCATGGAGAAACTTGTAGGAGAAGCTTAGCTACTGTCCCGGTCACTTGGCTTTCTCCTCATCCAGAGCAGTGACATTGGCATGCCATTGACAGAAGCCCATGGGCTTCTGCACCTATTAATGTTACAGAACTGCTACATGTCATGCTGAAATACATAGGTACCCTACAAAGTTGGGCATGTCAGTTGTATTTGCTTATTCAAATTAGGTAATCAGATAGCTGACTGCCTGTTGGATTCTGCGGGATCAGACACCAAATTTGGATTATTTTGGAAATGTGAGTCTGAAATACTGATGTAAAACCTTTGTGTATACACTAGGAAAGGTTTTCTTTCCTTAAAAGTTCATTGTCACCTTGGGTGAAAATGCAGAATGAAAATCGGTTTTCTACATTGGTGTCTATTTTGTGTGTCATCTTGCAAAGAGTCCGTAAATGTTGTCTACAGCTGGCAGTGAGCGATGAAAATTTAGAGGAGGCCTCTTGGAAAGAGCTGGATCAACAGAACTTGACAAAATTCTTTCTCTTTGAAGTTGAGGGCCTGCTTCTCAATCATCTTACCCCTGCTAGTTTAAAAGCAAAGCTATGCCAGAGCAACTATATGTTGTATGTGACTACAGAACTGTATTTGACAAGTCATAGATGATTCCACCAGGATCTGTGGCCTTTTTTGTCTCCAGAAATGTTATAGCTATGGTTGATCCAAATCAGGATGATGAAGAACCTGTGCTTTTGTCTTACTGGGCAAACTTTAAAAAGAGTAAGTTAAATCCCCCATAAAGAGGGGAAAAAGCTATTTCTATTAACAGGAGAAGGTAGGACAGGCAGAGAGGTTGCCTGTGTGTCTGTCCATGGGAGGTGTCCACAGCTACATTGCCACTCAGCCAGTCTGCCCCAGAACATTGTTAACCAGACAGGTAGACTGAAATCTATTTCAAGCAGCGGGGAAATAGTAATTGTACCTCACTGACAAGTCAGTATAGGTCCCTCTTCTCCTCTGCTCTGTGGTGTCCACTGCCTGGCGATTCCCTAAACACTGGCACGAGAAGAGTTTTTAGGGATGAGACACACCCATGGTTGCAAGGTGGTTTATATGACTGGATTCAAGGTGACTAGGGAGTATTTCTGAAGAGGGTGAAATGTATGTGAGAGAGATTGGGAGGAGGCAGAAAAAAAAAATTGACCTAGGACTAATGCCTAAGAGACTGCATTTTCACCAACTTCTTATGTGATTTTAGAGCAGTCAGTTAATTGCTGAGCTCCAGGTCATCATCTGTGAAACCTATGCTAGTTACACTTCTCTGCCTCGTAAACTGGTATGATGGCAGATTTCATCCTGGTTTATGAAAGCCACAGAACTGTGTGACCATGCATTTCTGGAGAGTTGGTTTTAACAATTGGGCCAGGGCATTCTGCAGAAACGTTTCTGGGTGAACTCTGTAGTGCCATGCTTTTCTCTGAAACCGTGGCTTCTTTATTTGCTCTAGAACTTAATGCCCATCTTTTTTACAGGTATATTGGGTAGGACCAATAATAGGAGCAGTCCTTGCTGGTGCTCTTTATGAGTATGTCTATTGCCCAGATGTTGAACTCAAGCGCCGTTTTAAAGATGTCTTCAGTAAGGCTACCCAACCATCCAAAGGGAAGTACATCGAGGTGGATGATAACAGGAGCCACGTAGAGACCGATGACCTGATCCTGAAGCCTGGCATAGTTCATGTGATTGATATCGACAGGGGTGAGGACAAGAAGGGAAGAGATCCATCCAGCGAGGTGTTGTCTTCTGTATGACTAGCAAGAAGCACTGAAAGCAGAGAGCAGCCTGCTAGCATGTCCACAGATATCCTTCCACCTATTAAAGAAACAGATCTTCTCTAGACTGAGCATCTACCATTTCTTAAAAGGTATGGTGTGGGCAGCCGCACGGTAGTAGTGTCACCAAACCATACGCCTGCTCAGCTAGTATATTTGCTATAATTAGGATCCCCCATCTATTATTCCAAATTAAGAGTTGTTCCTAGTATTTTCCTTTCCTTCTTTCTGGAGCAACCCCAAAGTCAAAAAAGAGATGAAAGCATTCTCCTCTAATAAATCAGTCAATAATGAGATAAAGATAGAGATGTTTAACATTCAGATTGACAGTTAAGACATATCAGGAAATGCCTATAGACATGAAGACCTACTTATCAGATTGTTCTTCTGACACTTAATTGGCTGTTGTCAGCTATGATTAGAACATCTTACCCATTATGCGTTCTCTGCAAGGTTCAGGGACAGCAGCAACAGTATTTAAGAGTTTTATCTACAGTCAAGCAAAGGAGTATTGTTTCCAGTCATGTACATCACTGTTGCCTTTCAAACTACCTCTGAAAAAATGATACTTTAATAGGTTAAAAAAAAAAATTCTATCAACCCATCAAATTTCACTCATGTGATTTGCAGTATAAATTTATTACCGTCATCCCTTCCCAAGAGTAAATATGCTGAAATTGAATGTTGAAGTCTACTGTAATAAGGCTGCAAAGCATTTGACTGTACTTCATGCTCCCTCTTGTCATTGTCTATCTGGTGAAACATTCTCCTGGGGTTTGACTATTGACCGTTTAGTGTTAGCAGACTCTCAAGGTCATGCAAAGCGAAATATAAAGGCTTTCCTGTTACTTAATAACTCAAATAAGAGATATCAGAAGAAAAGAAGGCATATCTGTTTTCAGTGCACTTGTTCAAATACACATTTCTGTGCTAATTTATGTAAACTAAAGGTTTCAATTACTTACCTACTTTCTTACAAGATGGTTGGAGATATGGGTTTTTTAATTTATTAGTAATGTAGGCGGTTTTTAACTTTTAACTGTATTGAAACACTGATTGGAAAATATTTTTTTATAACGGATGATAAAGATATGACTGCTTCTGGCTTTTTGTTTTGCCTGATGCCTAAGTGTTTGAACAGGATCCATGCTTGTTCCAGTGTTCATATATTCTTAATTACACCTCTGGCAAAGGTTTCTTTCTCTGTTGTTAGGAAAAGATGCAAGCACTTGCAGGGTTTTTTAGGGGGAAAGGGACATGAAATATGTTCAGTAATCAGTCTTTCCCTTATAGAAGTATGTTGACAGACATAATCGCCCCAGCAGAACATTTCTGTGAAGCTGTTACTGACTTACTGCTTCTGTTTCTGATAAGTGGCTTGAGTTTTACAATATGCAGCTGCAGAGCAGTCAGGAGCATGGTAATATTACTGTAATTATATAGTTTTTATTTTGAAATTGAAAAGCTACTCCTGCCTATTTAGCAATAAAAGGGGAAAAAAGGCATTAGTCCTGACCGTGGGCTGTAATAGCCTTGTCTGTTCTTTGGCATACTCTACATGCAATCTTTATTACAGGGAATTAGATGTTTCTAATGAGATAATAAACCACTGCTACCCTCCAATCTGTGCACTATGATCCAAGGGCAATTCTACTATCCCAACTTGCAGCACTGTATAGTCCCAGCATGTCCTGCCATACTCATTTTCTTAGTTTCACACTTTTCTTGTCTTAAACTCTGTTAGTGTGGCACCAGCTCCCTGCATTGAGCATGAGATTCAGGATTTCTTCATGCATTTGCAGTAGGGCCATGATCTCCCTTATTCCACCCAGGCACAGCATGTAGCACATGCAGGCGCAGGACAGGGCTTCCTTGGGTGACCCAGTGACAGCCCCATTCCTGATGCGTGAGCCCTCCCACCAGACACAGTCCCCATCACATACCTGTGGCAGCATCACAGCAGTGGCTGCCTGTGGAGTCTGGTAAAACAACTGATACTTGTCCTTAGCTGTGCTCCAAGACAGTGACGGCATTCACGGTTCAAGGGCATGAGCATGGTTAGGGACCTGCAAGGGACAATGTCAAATTGCAGAGAAGAGCTCTTTCCCACAGCAAGGACTAAGTCTCCTGGGGAAGGACAACACAGGTGTGGTGATTAGACCCCTGCATACCTCTGCCTAGATGGGTAAATACCATGCTAAATAGATTCAGTGAGAAGGATCAAAACTTGTAGGTTTTGGGGTTTTTTTTGTCTAGACATTTATTCTGGCTTTTTTTTTTTTTTTCTTCAAATGCTGTATTTGTTAAAGGGACACTTTGATTAAACCTTTTGCATGGCTTAAACAGGTAAAGAGTAATACACAGCACTTGGATTTTTAAGCAAAGGTTTGCATTTTTTATTTAAAGACACTCCTTAGAAGCTCTTAATTTGTGAATTTTGCATGGTACTGTGTTATTTAAATAAGAAGCTGTGATTTGTTTTATGCTTAAGGGTCCTTTACACAAATGGCTTGATTTTCATCAGCCATTCTGCTGCCGAGGTGAACATAACATGAACACAGCACCAGCCACCTCAGGAGGATTTTTTCCTTGAAACACTTTCAATTAATGACATGTGGCAGACACTCAGAACCAGTTCTAGGAGAACTCCTTGCTCAAAGAGAGTATTGGAGACAAGATACTGAGGCTCCTGGAAAGATTAGGGGAAAGAAGGGAAGCTACAATAAAGAGGCCACTAGACAGTAAAGGATGTTGCCATGCCATTGGACATTAGTAGGAAAGCAAGATATGGTAGGTCTGCTCCTGCTCCCACAGAATAAGACTCATGGAATAGTTTGTCATTGACTACAGTGGAAATGATCCTGAGCTTTTTGGGGGCCTGATGCACTTCACTGTGTTTTTTCCAAAATCAGAGTCTTTCGGCAAGATACTTAATTCTGGAAGGAGATACGTTCAACAAGAGGTTTATGACCCACCCTAAAGTAAATCCTTAGGAGTGGCTGTCATTACAGCAAGTTCTGCCCCGCTACAAGAGATCACCATCCATGTAAGCAAATGTCACTCTTCAGCACCCCTCAGGACTTGATTTAGCTTTGACCTGCAGGGATGTGTGCTTCTTGAAGCTGTTTTGCAGTGGTATCATCGCTCTACAATAGTCACATTTGGTTAAATAATAGACTAGTGTGACCTTTTTATGGATTGGAAATACTTCTGCCTTAATATGATTTTTAAATATGTACTTTAATGCTGTTTGAGATTTATGTTCTAAAGGTCTTCAACTCTTAAATTGCACCTCATAACATAATGTGGTGTCCTCTTAAAGTATCCATTGGTTGCAGTGGGAAATGGTAAATATCTTTTGTTTGTAACGGTGGATGGATATCACAGGAAATCTGCCAGGCATGTCATCATTCTGGGGTCATAAAAAAACCCACAGATGAGTCTCTCAGTCCTCCATGATGGCACGGTTGTTTCCAATGCTATATTTGCACTTTAACAAACACATTCAAAATATTTAATCACTGGATTTCAGAAAAGAAAGGATGGAAGCTAAGGGTGGTTACCCTGAGGCACACAAATATGTTTCGAGCTGCATGAACTCTGAGGAGCTGATCAGCCAAATTGTAACTATTCTTACCAAAAAAAAAAAAAAAAGAAGAAGAAGAAAAAAGAAACCCTGCAGCATTTGAGTTGTCATCATAACCCTTCTCCTGTTGAAGTGTTTGGAAGCTGTATCTTCCATTCATTCAGTGGAAGCAGGAGCGAGACTCATCTCATGCAGTGTTTAGGCTTGTCATGTGTTTGCATATGAGCTTTTAAAAGTGTGTGTTTATTTCTGATTATTAATGATTGCCACAATTATCTGCTTAGAAAGCTAGATGGTCTTCAGATTTCCACTCTTCTAGTGCTTGGTGGCAGAGCAGTTGCTTCTGTGCTCTGCAGTATTTTATCTGAAGTCTGTGTAACATATTCAGGATATTATACAACATCCAATATTTTTAATCTGAATAAAATGTGAGAATTTACATTGTGAACATTTCTTTCCAAGGTGAGAGGTGAAAACACCATGCACAATTTTTTGTATCTCAGATCAACCTGTGTGTTTCTGAGTTTCTTAAGGACTTACTAAATAGACAAGATGCAAATATAGACTGAACTATTTGTTACCCACTCACATGATCTAAATCATACTGATGCAGTCTGTAACTTAGAACAAATGAGGTAAAATAAACTATGTACATGAGTTTTTCCACAAGACTGCTGATTGTTGAAATGCTTAGTCACCATGATATCAAAACTAATGTTATAGGACTTAAAATTTCCCTATGTAACATTTGGAATAATCTACTGAAATATAAAGTATAAAATAATACACAATTATCTGGTCCCACTTGTATTCTACTGTATCTCACACTACTGTTGCAAATAAATTATCTGTTAAAAAAAAAAAAGCATCATGTGGTCACTGGAAATGTTTAATGATCCTAAAGCTCAGGACTGAAATATAAGTTAAAAATCCCATCCAGCCAATAGAACGTGTCCAAGAGGAGTCTGGAAGTGTGTGCAGCTGAGAATGAATGATTACTGTGGAAAAATATTCATCAGAGAAGAGAGGTGATTGTGAGAGAGATTTAATATCTGTATGGAAACAAAATAAACCAACTAGAGCAGAAGTTATGCTGGTACATGTACATCACTGATTTTGCTAGATGGTTTTAAAACTCATAGGACTAGCGGAGAGCTAAGGTTTTGCAAAAGTGATAGCAATGACACTGGCACTTCAGAGTCCTTTTGCTAAAGCATGGCTGGTGAGACCAAGGTCCCATGGGGAACTTCAGCAACGGAAATCCGTTCCTATAGCACTTACATTTCTGATTGTCTGGCTCATTGCTCGGAATGCAAATTTTAGCTCCTAAGACACATATGGCATCCATGGAGGAAATTAGGATCCTGAAAATGATTAATATGCAAAACACATCACCTATAGCATCTAATCGTCAGAAAGAGCCGAGAGCAGACTTGTACCTGAAACTCACCCCTTGCAGAGAGGTTCAGCTCTTGCCTTCAGCTTCTTCATATCCAAGCTCCAGAAGCGCCTCTCAAGAGGCTTAGGGGGGTGTGTGTCTGTGTGCGTGGCATGTATCTTACTGTACACATGATCTGTACCTTACTGAAAGAGGTTCCCAAGGGCGTTTAGGCAGAACTAGTAACATTATTTTGGGGTCACAAGCACATAAGGTAGGAGCCACTTTGACATTTTGGGAAACTCACAAGCAGGAATCTAGATGTCTGGAGAGTTAGAAAGGCAAACAAGTAGTGATGTAGCTGTCTCCAGGGTTAAGATACAGCAGGGTCCTGGGAGGAACAGAAAAGTAGCAGTGTGGGCAAGGGAGAGCTTTGTAGTGTACCTCTTACCCAGTGTTTGCTGGCACTGTGGTATCACTTACAGGATAAAAACATGGCATGAGGGCATGCACACAGGCTTGTGGGATCACATCTGAGCCACCAAACGGAAGAGGCTGAGTCGTGCTAGGTGAGTGATGTCCTTACTCTAAGCTTCAGTGACAACACTAGCTTCAGTGTTGAAGCCAGTGTTATATGAGCCAGCAGTGTGCCCAGGTGGCCAAGGCNAACAACTGCAAAGAGCAACTGTGGTCCAATCATCTGCTTAAAAACAGAACTTAGAATGTAGACATTCCCAATATCAGCTTCTTTTTGAACCCTCCTTTGGCTTTAGACTGCTTTATCTGTTGGAGATTGTGGTGTATTGCAAGCATTATAAGCTGTTTTATTTATATCAGACTGATAACTGTTATCTTGGCTATTAATTTCTTTTGACCTTTCTTGCCTCATTAGAAAACCGATCCTTACAAGTGCATGCTGTGGAATAATCTAGCTAAAAAAGCAATTGCAAGGTTCTTTTGAAAGGCAAAAAAAGCTTATATTATTTCTGTCTCACTTTGCCATGTGTGATAGGCAGAGGTTTTCTGCAGATAGAGTTCCCAACTACTCTTCTCCAGTCACACACAGCAATGACCTTCCTACAATATTTCATCTCTACTTCCCTTTTGATATGAATCTTCATAAAAAGCTCTGGAATTCACTATATGTGCAGAAGTTTGTATAAACAGACTCTATGTGTACACACACGTGTATGAAAGATGCACAACTTTGCACAGCCGTTGGATTCACTCCTTCCTAGCAGTGGACAGCATCAGTGAGTAAAACCATGGGAGAACAGCTGCCATTTGAGATTGCTGCATGCCCCATGTTGTGGTTTAACTCCAATCAGCAACCAAGCACCACACAGCCACTCGCTCACCCTCCCCCTACCCCAGTGGAATAGTGGAGAGAACCAGGGAGAAAAAAAAAACAAAACAAACCCTAAAACCCATGGGTTGAGATAAGGGCAGTCTAATAGGGCAGCAGAGAAAGAGAAAATAATAATAGAATATACAAAACAAGTGATACACAATGCAATTGCTCACCACCCAATGCCCAGCCTGCCCCCAAGCAACAATCACACCTTTCCCAGGCCAACTCCCCTAGTTTATATACTGAGCTTGACATCAGGTGGTATGGAATAGCCCTGAGGCTAATTGGGATCAGCTGTCCTGCCTGCATTCCCTCCCAGCTTCTTGTGCACCTGGCAGGGCATGGGAAGCTGAAAGGTCCTTGACTAGGGTAAACAGCGGAAACCAGGACACCCCACTGGCATCCTAATGACTCAGTCATTTATTTCCACTCATTTCTGAGCCATATGGCTTTCAGCTTGAAGAGGGGTCATGGCTGTCTCCTACTGCCATGAAGCCAATTGGGTTCTGCTGCTCTTCCTCTCAAGGTCTGATTGCCATAAGGCTTTTTTTTTTTTCTCCCACACTTGAACCACTTAAAAGTTGATTACCTTACATATTTTGGAACCTTCTAGCGTGAGAAATATTCTACCATTATCCCATCGTACCTTACAGTTAGCCCCATTTATTCTGTGGGGATTACTGCTTTACATTGGAACAGCAAATCTCAAGGCATTGGGGATTCATTCATTTTTCCTCAAAAAATTCCATTGATAATTCCAGTGATATCTCCACTATCTGTTCCAGTACTTAATTATTTCCATTTGCAAGGTATATCAGTACCTAGCTGCCTAGTGGTCCCATCTTCAGACAGGAATGCATGCTTCTTTTGTTTTGTTTTGCTTTATTCCCTGCCTTTCCCACTGACTGAGCTTATCAGAACAGGAATGAGATGGTGTAGTCTCTAGAGCCTCCTCCTCTGAGCTTCTTCAAGCTGCTACTGCCACTTTGGACTTAGGGTCACTTTTTCTAGGCAGCAGCAGAGTTGTCCCAGAGGGGGGCATCTCATCTGCCTTGACTTGCCAGAGCTGTGCAGTACACAGGCTAAATCCTGCCTTAGCTTCACAGAAGAGGTGAAGTCAGTTTGCACCAGCCAAACCCAGTCTTAGACAATTGCGGCAGAGTAAACAGTGTCCCAGCAAAGAAGTAATCAATTTTGAAAAGATGGGATTTGGGCTTGTGGCAAGTCCCTGGGCTCTGATTTGCAAGAAAAACATCAATAGGAAAACTGGAACAATGGTCGATTGGCCCTGTAGGTTCTGAACATATGCACATGAACATCCAGTAAGAAAAAGCCTAATGCTTCATGATTAAAGATGACAGAGCAGGGACAAAATGAACTCTGGAGATCAGGAAGATGTACATAGATGTTGGACTCTGCTGCTGTTTGCCCACAGGTATTGCTCCAGAGAAACAGCTGCACAGCATCTTCTCAGAGCTGAGTCAGACCAGCTGTACAGGGTAGGATGCACACAAACACAAATGTTTCAGACACAAGGCTTTTTTGTTTTTCTTCCTCCTTCCACAGCTGCCCAGCGTACTTCAGATTTACTGGAGGCAAACATTGCTAGGGCATAAATGCAGAAGCTTCTCTAGCCTTAAGACTAAAATGTGAGAATAAAGCTTTGTGTCCTCCAACCTTTTAGCTTTGAAAAAGCACAGCAAATACCATGCAGGAAGCTTTAACAAAGGAGGTCAAAAAGTCCATCTGGATCCCTCTGCATCCTAGACGTTCCTAGAGCTACCCTTAGAGAAGTGATCCATAGGTTAATTTATCACTGTGTAAATAAAATATCCCCCAACTTCTTTTACCACTAGCCTTTCTGAGTTAAAATAAATATCCTTTGGTTCAATGCAGCTGAAGAACATCTAAAGTTTATATATAGCAGCTATTGCTATTGTGTCTGAGTGGTGAGGAACAGGTAAAAGTGAAATTATTTTATTCTCTCCCCAGTTAGAAAAACTGTTTTGTGTCTCTGGTTTGGTTTTTTGGTTTTTT
>VZTL01078150.1:10205-38301 GCA_013400535.1 Scopus umbretta
GGGGTGCCCGCGGATGGGGGGAGCGGTGTCCGGCGGCCGGGGCTGAGGCCGAGCCGCGGCCGCCGGTGCGTCAGGGCGCTGCGCTCTGCCTTGCCCCTCGCAGGTGGCGGTGGGGCGGCTCGGCGCGGGCATGGACCACGGTGACTTCCCCAGCCCGGGGGCGGCGGCAGGCGCTGAAACCTCAGACCTAATGGAAACTGGGGGCGATGCCAGATCGGCACCTCGGCGGGGAGGCAGAGGAGGAGGCGGCGGCCGTGGCGGGGTTCCAGCGACTGCCGAGCCCGGCGCTCCCCCGGCTGCGGAGACGAGCATGAATATTGATGGGCCCGTCGGTGACAGGAGGAGCGGGGCGGCCGCAATGCCGGGAGCACCTGTCCCGCCGCTCCGCGCCCCCTGCTCCAGGGATCCCAAAATGGTCCATCAGCGGTTCCTGCGGAGGAGCGTGGTGGACTCGGACCAGGAGGAACCTGCTTTCGACCTTCCCGAGTCGGAGCATCAGAGGAAAATTATCCTGCTCCCTAAAACCAGGAGGATAATTGCGGAGAGGGCAAAGGCAGGCCACAGGGCCGTGGAGAAGGTGTGCCTGGAGGCTGAGCCTTCTGGGGAGCTGAAGGCAGCACCAGCCCCTGGCGGTGTCGTAGGGTCTGAAGAGCAGAAGGAGGCTGGCAAAGATGTGGAGAGGAAAGAGGCGTCGGATGCTTCCAAAGATCAGAGCAAGGCTAAGAAAGAGGAGCCTGAGGAGGAGGCTGATATGAAAGCGGTTGCCACCTCGCTGGATGGCAGGTTCCTAAAGTTTGATATTGAACTGGGGAGGGGATCCTTCAAAACAGTCTATAAGGGTCTGGACACGGAGACGTGGGTGGAAGTTGCATGGTGTGAACTTCAGGTAAGCTGAGCTGATCCTCCTGTGTTTTTTTTTTTCCTGCTTTGTAAGCCTAGCAGCTAAGGGCAACATGCTGGTGTCATCTACAGAAGCTCAGCTTTGAGCAGCCTTTATAGTCACCATTGCTTAGTATCCAGTGTCTAACTATAGCACAATATTCTCATTGGCTCTGAATCCACCACCTTATGTACACTCCTCCCAGGCTTAACCCTCTCGGCCCTGGAGTCTGACTGCCAACACTAATGATGTTAACATAGGACCTGTCATATTGCATAAAAGGGTCACGAGTCTCTCTCTCTGAATGCGCAAAGCATGCCAAAAAGAACTAAAAGGAGCTCCTCTCTTCCTTCCCTACCCCCCCATCTGCTCCAGAAAGCAGCAGCTTGATTTAGCAGGAGTGGAGCAGGAGGTCTCTGTTAAAAAGACACTTGAAAATAAATGAAGTTGGAGAGCATTTGCAGGGGTGAACTTGCCTTTTTCTACAAATATAAATGCATTATGCTTTTATAAAGATTGAAGATCTGCTGCCCCCTTAGTTGCCCTTTCCCCTGCTCTGAAATTGTGACTTGGTGCCAGCTTCTTGTGAATCAAACCTCTGAAAGCACCTGGTTGCCTCTTTTTAGGCAGCAGGAAATAGTAGTTCAGTTAAGTCAAAGACCTGTCTATCCAAATACCTTTTAAAAGGAAGTTTTTAAATAAAATATTTGATTTGATCTCTAGACTGAAGTCATCTAGTAATATCTAAAGAGAATGAAGGTTTAGATACTGTCTTTTGCTGGTTTGGAATGTAGCTGTTAACCTTTTCTTAGTGATTTTTATATTCTCACTTCTGTAAGTAGTATATGCTTAATTTTTTTCTTTGTGAAGCAAGTGTCTGTACTTACCTAATTTCTGTTAGGTCTCATTCAAATGGATGCTATTTTAGAGAAAAACCTGAGATAGACTCTTTTTTTTCCTATTATTTGGTCTGAGTTACTCTGCTATTTTGGTGGGAACTAGAAAACTTAACTTAGTTATAATTTGGGGTCCTTAAACTCCCAGTGGTTGACTGAGCTTTATGGCCTATGAGAATATTTGAGAATAGCATGTAAATAATATGATGCAATAAGCCTGAGCTCCTGATTGTTTGTTTATTTTTTAATGTTGGCCCAATCTGTAAATCACTCCTGGCTTCCTGGGATAGGCGGGGATGGATGTACAGCCACATCTTCATTCCCTAATGATTTCATTACAGAATATAATCATCATTCACTGCAGCACTACTTCCTTAAGTATGGGGAGCACTTCTCAGTCTTCATAATCATGCACTCCCATGGCTTTTATTGGGCAGAAATGCAAAATATAGAACCACAGCAGTTGGGCAAGGTTAAGGGCCTGAGCAGAGGACCTGAAGGGCTGGTGGTAAGGGGTTTAGCCCTTCCTCCCCTCTCCTCCCAGCCTGGAGGGTTCCTAGGGAAAGGGGGAGAGGCTGTGGGATTGCTGAGGGGATTTACAGGGGAACCGAGTGAGGCTGGCGCTGTGGGGAGGAGAGTCTTGCAAGCAGGCCTGGTCTTTGTCTGGCTTCAGCTTGAAACTGAATCCTGAGTGTTTAAGGCTTTTACTTTGGTAGCCTGAAATTCATTTAGGATAACTGGGATGCTGTTGGAGGGAAGGTTTGTCCATAGGAAGAGGCTGATGTTGTTCAGCTGTCAGTCTGAACAGCACAGGCCAGCTCTGTCACTGCAGAGCACTCGTGCAGATCAGGAATTCATCTTGTTGCCAAATTTTTCAGTATGCTTTAGCAGATGAACTGAAATAGATGTATTTTCAACATACTTTTTGTAACAGAATAGCTTTAACTACAGAAGACTGCCAAATATATTGGAGAACACAGTATATTGAAATTCCAGTGTTTGGGTCATTTACGCTTGGAGATTGGGAAGGGAAAATTGCAGTATGAAGCTTACCTGGTGACTGGTTTTCTTATTCCTAGTTATGCTTGTTTAGGAATTCTTAAACCAACTGCATGTGAAGAAATATCCTGTAATAACTCCCTGATTCCCACTGGTTTCCATTATATGTGCTTCAGCTTAAATCAGATCTTACTACTAGGTATCTTCAGTGTAATACAGAATTTGGTTTAGGTTTAGGCCTCCAACTGCAGAAAGAAAACTCTTTATTTGACTGCTTCAGAGAAATTGGTGTGAATCCAGAGAAGTAGGTGAGGGCTGCTGGTTCTCTCGCCCCTGTCTGTTTAGTGTGCAGATTTGAAGGTGATGCCAGAGGCCAAATAATGTGAGAAGGTATGTGAATTTTGAAAGCCAGCACTTTGGTCTGAATTGAGAAAGTCTAACTGAATGACAAAAGTCTTTAATCACTATGGGATTAAAGCCTGTGCTTCAAGGATGAGCTTGTATGAAGGAAGCAATCAGGAGAAGGTGTGAATAGCTGTGTGTTGTCTTGGGCTTTTTGACTTGTAGAGTACTCTCTTAATTCAGCTAGGGAGTTTTACTGGGAAAACATTCAGAGGGTGCTGTCAAGCAATCACTTCATTCACAGCATTTTGAAGTTTTTTTATGTAAGCTGTGCCAGTTAGATATGCCCCTGTTTGTCTCTTTCTCTGTAGAAATTTCTAAGTTCAGATATACATAGTAGAAGACTGAGTGGAAGCTATCATCACCATGCTGTTGAAGACAAGATTACTTCCTCTGCAGTCTCACACCATCAAAACCCATCCCAGAGCCTTTTTGTGGGAAAATTGCTACAAATTGTACTTCTGTCTTTCTCTTGGAGATGCACTTGTGCTTGTTACTTTTGGAGCTGGAGAGTTAAAAACTAACAGTATTGAGGTTCCAGGCAGGCATTAATTCTCTGTCTTTGCTCAGCATTTTTTTCAGCCCAGTTGTACTGTTGCCTGTGTGTCTGTCTCTTTTTTTTTTTTTTGTGTGTGTGTCTGCCTGTACAAAGACCTTGCGAGCCATTCTTGTTCAGTGGTTTTATTGCATTGAAAAGATGGCTTTAGGGTTCAGAACCAAAATCATGGCTTGGATTAGGGTAGGATCCAAATGCTAACCAAACTAGCTGGGTTTTTAGACCTGACTGAAGATGTAAAAGCTGTAGTCAAATTCTAGCTAGAAAATACTGTTCTTTCATGAAACGGAAGTATTGGAGTAGGATTAGCATGCCCTTGCAGTTTGGAAGGGTTTGCATTCTAACGTATTCAACAGCTATATTTAATTTTAATCGGTGGCAGACAGTTGCTTTGTGTTGGGGCTTCAGCATAACAAGGTTTGGGTGTTGCACTCCTAAGTAAAATCTTAGGTCATGAGTAAGATTGGCTTTTGCTGATCTACTGCTGGCAAGCCAAATATGTGGATGGCTTCAAAATTCCCATCCTATTTCCCTTGGCAACATGTAGGGAAACTGCAGAAGAGTTAAACCTGTTACTATCTCAAATGCAAAGACCTCATTGTACTTTATGGTTCTCACTTGGACTGTGAATACAGACCTTCTCTTTGATTGTATTTAATTTGAGTTTGTTGAAAATGTGGAAGGGATGGACTGTCTCATCCTGCTGTACCCATGGTGGGGAGGTGAGAAGTGCCTGTTGGTGAACATTGCAGGGAAACCAGGCTTTTTCCACCAGTTGCCCAAGAATTTTCTCCACTCTGCATGCTGGTACTTAGATGGATGCTGGTTTCTTCAGGACACTTGGCCTCCAGGTGGTCCACCTGAGAATGTGTGGGAGTCTTTGATATTCCCTGGGACAGAGGTCAGATCAGGTATTGGATGTTAGAGGTATTTGGGGAACTATGTAAGAGTGAAGGATTTGCAGAGGTCAATTCTCCTTCCCCACCCATATAGCTGAAATTAGAAATCAAAGGTATTAGAATAGTTCTGACAGCATTTCCAAATGGCCACCAAACCAAGGGGTCTTGGTCAAAAACAGACATGCTGCTCTAAGGTGGCAATTGCTCACCCACTGTACCTGCAGCTTTTCTGCCAAGCTTCTGGTAGTGTAGTTCTATAGGGAAAAACTTAATTAACTTCCACGTAAGTGTTTTACTTCATAGTTTTATAGCACTTTTCCCTTTTTATGTCATTGTCAGTGTTTTCCAACTACCTGAACCAAAGAAAAAAATGAAAGTAATTGTATGTCTTACATCACTCAGGTATTCAGGAGTTTCAAATTTTTGGGGGGCACGGATCTTAACTGAAAATTAAGTTCAAAATATGAATGTACTTCTGAACATGTTTTTCATTTGATTCATATAAAGTATTAATATGGGAACAGATAATGATTTTCTTGATCTTGGTTTTTATTCCTTAAATGAGAAACTCATCTAGATTGGCTGATAGCTGACTGATTTTAATATCGCATGAATACTCCAGAAGTACAAGATGAGATTAGACTTTGTTTTAATGCAAGGTGAAGAAAAAGAACATTTAAAATCATTAGTGCTAGACCTATGTGAACTTGCTAACTTTTGTTTCTAAGGCTGATAATCTTTCCTTGAAGCAAAATTTCTAGTTTGAGTGGAGGAAGGGAGGCAAAGCATGCAGTTTATTTCCAAGTGTTACCTCACGTATGAGAGAAGGCTATGATGCCTATGTAACTCCTTTTTTAAATTTTTAAGGAGTGTTTTCCATCTTATGTCTGCTTAGAAGATCAGTGATAGTTCTTTAAAGTGATACCAAAGGTCCATGGCTCAGATATTTTTGTGTAAGCAGATACATTTGCATGGTTAAAAGCGGGAGCCTGTAAAATGAACAATGTTAAAGCAAGTTCATTTTGCTCTAGCTGGCAAGCCGCTTCTGGCAAAATTAAATTGTGTGGTGTTAAATTATATGAAAAGAGGAGGGTGTCCTATGCCCCTGTATCAAGAATCCAGGGGATTTATTTCTGAAAAAGGTAATGCTTCAGGATTTCTGCTAGTGTGGTAGTTTGGCTTTTGTAGTGTCCTTGTTGGTTGACAGCATTCATCAGATGTTGAAATAGTAGCTGGTTGTTTTCTGTGCTGTTAATTTATTGGCCGAGTAAACTTCATAGTGTATATGAACAGAATAATTTAGAAAATCTGTTTAGAAGAAAGGAGAGAGACTGTATCTGAAAGCTTGAATCTGGTATTGCTGTGTGCTCATATTAAGTTAACTCTGAAACTAATTTTGTCTGTTTAGAGTTAATTCTTGAGATAGTGACTTCTGTTTAAATTTAAACAATTGATTTACTGCTTTACAGTGTCAAATGAAAACATGTGCCTGTATCACTGGTGTTTGTTAGTGTAGCTGTTGCCCTGACAGGGAGAAGCAGGGTAGGGATATGGTAGTAAACTATTAATAGGCTGCTTCTCAAATTCAGTAAATTAAATTGAGCTGGGTCAGACTTCATACTCTGCCTTTGAATTGAGTAAGAGTCCTTTCTTTTGCTTTTGAGTACACTTTGCCTAAAGCTTGGGTGTATGCTCTTTTCATCCTGTTAAATTCATCATGCTAAATGAGTGGGGTCCAGTTGCAGTAAGAGGAAATGACTGAAAATAAAACTAGAACTTGGTGTAAAGGATATTTCTGATTCCTTTAGTCATCTCTTGTCCACAGCTGACAGGGGAAAAATTGATGTTGAAAGCTGTCATCTTAGTAATGTTTGCACTTGAGGTGCAGTCTGAATTGTGTGTAGAACATGCTTGCATTTATGGTCTGATTTCTGCCTTATTTTGTGGTTAGGGTGTAACAGAGGTCTGAAGAAAGCTCAATGGCACTGGTACTGATGTGCCGAAAGACAGGTGGCAATAGCAATGCAGTTGTTGGTTACTGGAGTTATCGGGATTTTTGCATGCTCTGAGAGGTCAGAGATGCTGCAGAGGTTAGGAAGAGTGATTCTTGGGTGCATGGATGGAGGGCAGAGGCGCCCTACTCTAAGGATCAGGTATGAAGGGGTTGTTGAGGAGGGAGGTAGTAAACAGATCTCCCATGCTTCAGGAGCCCAATTGGAGTGGTAGGTTTGGGTGCTGAGAGAAGCTTGCTACAACTGTCTGATCAGAGGAAGTTCAGTTTTTAGACTTGCTGTGACATAACTGTTGATTGCCAACAGCAGAATACTTATCTGCGTACTCAGTAGGTTCTGAGGTAGGTCTAACTGGCCAGAAAACATAAATATAAGGTAAATGCTGATGCATAATACCTGGACAGCCTGTAGGCATAAGAAAAGGACAGCCAAAGACTTGTCGTGTGAGATGTATGACACTTAGCACTCCTGTTTGAAGAGATGTCTTCATTGCTATGAAATAGGAGGGGTTTATGCAAATAATGTTTGGAGAATATCTGAAACGGTCATGCAGAAGCAGAACTGGTTTTCTTCTTGGTTAAGTTTGTACATGTGAAATTGAAGTTGCATCTCAAAATGCATTATTTCCCTGAAGTGATATTAGCCTATGAGAAAACATGGGTGCTCTCCCAATGTTGATTTAGGTGTGCCTGAAACCTAGCTTGGCAAGTAAGGAGAAAGTTGTTTGTGTGTGTTGTGTAGTGTTTTTTTTGTTTTCCCCATGGAGTTGAGAAGTCAGCTAGAAACAACCTTCATCTAGTATCTGCTATTCCTGTGTAGCTCTGCAATGGAGGAACCAGCTCACTACTTTCCTTCTGCCTGCTCTGAGATGAAAAGCCTGCCTTTCTGCCAGGAATGAGTTTCACAACTGCATTTTCTGCAACATCGTGAAGAATGAATGGCTGTAGCCTCTTCTGCATTGGTGTCTGGACCAGTTAAAACTGCAAGATGATAGATACTTTTGAATCTCTGCTGTAGATGGTGTCATGATTTTTCTTTCTATTTTTAGAGAGGAGTCTTAGCTCTTCTCTGCCTCCATTTCACTTCTCCAGAGCAAATAAGAAAAAGGCTTTGATCACTTGGTGAAAGAGCGTGAGCTGTTTGATATGTAAAAAGCAAGGCATGCACCTTCATTCTCCATACCTCTCTCCCCAAAGAGTACTTACAGATCTTTCTAAATCCAGTTTCCACATAAACCACAAAACATAGCCCATTTTGTGTATTAGATTGGTCCCTTGCTCTAGAATGGACTAATCTTCAAGCCATAAGTAACTTCCCATATCCCTGAATAAAACCTTGCTGTCCTCCAAAGAAATGAAGTCCACACCTCCTTTTGGCATGATGTTTATCCGAAGCAGCTTGCTTGTTGGGAATTTTGTCTGCTACAAATTAGCTTGGGTGCTGTGTAGCTTGAGCTGTTCTTCTGACTGTCTCTTTGCAGGTGATCATTCCCATGTAAGAGATGCTGAGAATTTGTTGCAAGGAGAGGGTCACAAGTCCTGTGTCAATCCTGCAATTGCCTGTGTTGTGGACACAGGATGTCACTGAACACCTCTAAGCCTTAGGAAGCATCTTAGTTGCCAGCCAGTTGCCTGTGGAGATTGGTGAACTTAGACTGAGTTCTGAAACAGCTGGCAATAAACATGTACCAAAAACTTTCTAGAGTGACAGTTTTGTTAGCAGTGACTTGGCTTACCCAAATATGTACAGTTAAATGGTGTGTGGTGATATCCCCTCTACTCAATCCCTGAAAGAAAAAAAAAAGTAAAATCATGTAATTGTACTCATCTTGAATTTTATTTTTGGAAGATGCTCCATTTCAGGCTTGAATGGTCTTACATACCTGGGTTTTCAGTTCACCATCATTCCAACAAAGCTTTTTTTTTAAAAAAATTATTACCCCTGCTAAACATGCCATAGTCTGTCTAATGCCATTGTGGCTATAGCGTTATTCCAAATAAGCAAATAGCTGGAGCTGATGGGATTTCCTTCTTCCTTCTCCAGAATCTTCCATGTAAGTGGGTATCAGGTGCCAGTGTACACAATCAGATTTTAGAAGTGATTTACTGGAAAATAATTTTACTGTATTGTATTAATACAACATAATGACTGTATAGTATAGTGGTTAAATATGTAGTGGGAATAATGGGTAAAATGAAATGCCATATTATGGGAATATAAGTGTTGCTTAAACTATCAAGGAAGGAGTAACTTAAGACCTAATACCATCTGTTCTTCAGTCATTTGCTACAGAGGGATACAAAACACTTGATCTCTGAGGAAAATGGAGATAGGAGAATGTAAGCTCAAATAACAGTTGTGGGTTTTTCTTGGCTATTTTTTGTGAATTCAATTTGATCATCATTCCTGACTTCTTAAAGAAAAATTAAATGTTTTAAGCAGTATTTGAACCTATTATGAATCTCTGCAGCACTTTACCAAAGTTAATTTGAATTTTAATGTAACTTTTGGTTAGGTAAGTAAACTTAAAACTGCTTTGATTCCTAGCTTTATCTAGGAAAATGAAAACCTGAAAGGAAGTGGGCATTTCTGCTATTTTTGGGACACATAGTCCTGGGTTTTTTGCAATGCTTTTTTTTGGGGGGGTGAAGGCTGTATTTGAGTTGGTTACTAAAGCTACCAATTTGCCTTTCTCAAATTCTAAAAGTCCTGCTATAGTCTAGCTCTCCTGAAAACCACTTAAAAGACTTTGTTTCATCTTAACCCAGAGAATTTGAATGTAAATATGTGTGGATGATGCCTGACTTTTTTTCCTAGCTATATTTATACTTTTGGGGAACTATCTTACCTTTTCCATTAACTATTGAGCAAAGTATGGGCCTTAATAAACTGGTTCTGTACCGAGCACAGTAATGTTGTTTTCCATGTATTCCTGTGTTAGCTGGGTTTGTCCAAATGCCATTGTCAGTGTGTTTAAGTGCTTAAAACTGTCTAAAACTGAGCAAGACTGAACAAATGGAGGAAGGTTTTTTCTTTAGCTAAATAAAAAATTGTTTATATTCTATAAAATAAGTTATATTAAAAAGAACACATGACAGTTGGTCACTTCATATATGGAGAACTGAGCATTTTACAAAAGCAGATAAAACAGGCATTGCCTATGCCTGCTTCTGAAATGGATGTTCCTTTCTCTTGCTGGCATGTACTTGAAGGATTAAAATTATGGTGTTTATTCCAGATTTTTGTAAAATAAGCAGCTTTTTAACATTGCTTTTCCTGATGCTGTCTGGATTTTTTCAGTTAGAGCAACATTTTGGGTGACCCATTGTACTTTCTGGAGCTAAAACAGCTGTGGTGGCTGACTGAGCAGAATCAATTTTCTCTATTAAAATAGAATGGGGGGGTGGGGTGGGAATTGGAGAATCACAAAATTTCTGGCGGATGTATCTCATTGCTGCAGGCCTCTCTGAAGCTGAAACATTTGACAGAATCTAGATCTTGTAAAGCTGATTCCAAATAGGTTTGTTTTGTTCTAGGCTGTACTAATTAATTAAGGAAAATTGCCATAGTTATGTTCATTTGAACTTGTCTTGGTTTTTTCATATCAATGTTTGTTTTGAAGATTGTTGTAGATAATAAAGCAAGTGTTGTGCTAATAAAATGGACTTGCTTTTCTCTCAATTACAATAAAACTTATATAGCCTTCAATTACTAATGGAGGATAAGAATATCTTGTCCTTTGGCAAACAGTGCAATCATGACTAACATGGGTAGGTTTGCATGTACTTAATATTGTTTGTGCATATATAAAATTAATAGAAGAGAAAAATATACAACCACTTGTATTAAGCCATGGGATATAGGGTAAAATGAATTAGTAAGAATGACCTAGAAAGGTTGCTTATAGCCCATCTGTGATCCTGACCCTTCAGGTTATGTTCTCCCTTGTATAGTGTGGTTTTGTGTGGGTGGTTTTTTTATACACGCTTCTGGGGTTGTAGCATCAGTCCCTGCTGCCCTCCAGGCTTCTAATCTTATTTTTGCACAACCTGCAATAACTTGCGTAACATCTTCCATTGACCTTAATGAATTTAAAAAGTCATTGTGGCAGTTCATCCTAACCCAAGTCTGTGAGCTCCAGGAATTTTCAGCACAGGCAGGTAGGGGTGAGTGAGGGGGGAGAACATCACGTGATATTTGGGAGTTATGTGTATTGTAGGGGGTCTTGTTAATTTGGAACTCATGTAGCAGTGTTCCAGGAAACATGGATTTTTCTGTAATTTACTTCTAAAAAAGTGAGAGGAAAGCTTCTGCTGATAACCTGCTGGTTCTTGGATGCATGGCAGACTCTTGAGCTGGACTAATGTCATCTGAAGCAAGTTTGAGCTATAAATTCTTCTAGGCTGCTGAGAGCTTCTGAGCCCTGTCAGTGTCAAGTAGCAGTAATCACTTAGTCTTTAAATAGAAAACTCACTTTGGAGTCTTCATTTCAGACCTTAAAGACTGTCTGTTAAGCTGGTTTCAGACCTGTGTCAGGCAGCAGGTGATAAACTCTGACATCTGGGGCCAGTTCCTATAAAGATGCTAAATGCAACCTATAACCTGTTGTTAGCTTGCTACCCACACTACTGGCAGCATGCCTGTGTTAGCTCAGAGCAAGCACCCAAAAGAGCAGCATGCTGATGGGGAAGGCTCCATCCAACAGCTGCTTGCTCCACCTTCAGATACATGAACTGCCTGGGAGGGAGGTGAGACCTGTAGCTAACCACTCTGCTGGAGGTGTGTCTTATCCCAAGAAGAAACATAGAAGCCTGCTGGAGGTGTGTCTTCTTGGGATTCATGTCTTATATGAGAATGGAAGAATATGCTGTCTTGGAGGAATGAAGTTGACCTCACCCTTCCCTTAGCTGTGAGTGTAGTAGTTTGGAGGCTTTGATAAAGGCTCCAATGACTACTGCAGGTGGGGATCAGGATTTGGAATTAACCTTTTCTGTTCGTTAAGTCCTTTGGTATTGCTGTCATGGGAGGGGAGATGGGCAATACCTCTTCTACGTGTCATGTAAGAAGAAAGTAGGTGCTGTCAACCAGCTCTTTCATAGTGTGGTAGGTGTGCTCTAGAAATGTCTCTTGGCTTCAGCTATTTGAGGAGTGGGTGAACAGTTCATTTCTGGGCCCCAGCTGTGTTTATATACAAGGGGCTCACTGACCGAAGTCAACACTGAGGTCGTATGGGGTATATGCAAGAGGCCTTGGCTTCTGCAGGCACCTCTTCTTAAGAGAAGGCATGGTGCCTTCAATACGCTGGCAGCTGGAGGACTGGGTGTCAGAGCCACAAGTGCTTTCAGAAGAGTGCATTTGGACCCAGGTCAATTTTATGCCTTATTTTTGTAGTCCCATGTTAAATTTATGATAGATTCCCATGCGATACAAGATACTCTTAGGAAGGCACCCTGTGGTTTCCTCTAGGCTATAAACACTTCTCAGAGTCCTTGTATGTGGAAGAAGATTAAGTCTTCTTTTCAAAGTATAGAAGAAGGGAACTTGTAGCAAATATCTATGGCTGGGAGAGAGAAATTAAGTAAAACCTCTTTTTAACTCTCTGGAATAAATGATAGATATTCTGTGCTGTGAGGTTTTTTTTTGTGGCTTGATTACTTGAATTTCTGTTCCCTCTCCCCCTGACTCTTGAGCACTCTGCCAAAGCCCATATCCCTACCACAAAATACACTACATTGACACCTGGGCTGCTAATATGGAAGGCTGCTTGTATGAGAGGAGAACAGCAGCCATGCTCACTGCTTCCAGAGATAATTCTGACATCCTGTACTGTAAGAAATAATTAACACTTAAGATGTGTGTGATCTGAGATGTGTATCTGTTTACTTAGATGAAACCAACATTACAAGTTTAACTACTGAAGCTACGAAGCTATTAGAGGTTGCTGTTTCTAAGTGCTACCAAAGCATTAAATACAAAGCTTTGTTTATTAAAAAAGTAGATGTACTTGAGAGTTATCTCTCAGGTGGTTTGAGGGAGGGGAAGAACAGGCTAGTGCTCACTCGCATGTGGACTTCAAAGAAGACTTTTCCTCTAAATTGCTTTGGGTTTGGGCTGCAAATTCTTGTGTGTGAAATGAGACACTTGAGCTGATGGAGCCTGTGTATTCAAAAAGCAGCTCTTGCAAATAAATGGGACTGTGCATGTATATTGACTTTTGCCACACTAATATCTACCTGTACTCTTCTTCCTCTTTTTTTGTGATGTTGCTGAACAACAACTCAATTTATAACCAGTGTTGCTTGGGAGTGCAGTCTGTGTTGGAGGTGGTGTGACTGATGCTGATGAGGTTTTGTTACAGATTAGGGGAGAGTTACACAGGGTGGGTCATCGACCCATTCCCACATTCCTTGCACATTTTTAGGGAGACTTTACTAAAAATGGATGTTACTTCATAAAAACTTTCCAGTAGGCTTTTAAAAAAAACAGTTCAATGTTGTCTTCCTTCTTATTCTTCCTATTCCCTGTCTTTCCACCACCACCCCAAAAGTTACAAGGACAGGGTCCTGCCTTTTAACACCTTCTGCACTGCCACAGGGTGTATACAAATGCACTTGTTCTTTTTTTGTGTCCCTTCCTTTTTTTTTTAAGAGGTAATCTTCAAAGTCACATGAAATTATAATTTGTTATTAATCTCATAAGATACTGTTTCACCTAACAGTTGTGCAAGGTGTTTTCTTGGGCAGCTGCTTTGTGCAGCAATGAGACTGTCAGTCAACGACAGCTGTGGTAGCTTCTGATCTGTTTGAAAATCCTGGTGAAGCTGAGAAGAAAATCAGAATTTGCAGAGAAATAAAGGAAGATGAGGTAGCATCTAGTGAGATGAGATGAAAAGGTGTTTTATAACCTGTTGTGCAATAATTGTTAGGTTCTGTTTCTTAGCAATGACTGATACTTGTAGTCTTTCTAACTGCCTTGTTGATGCTTAGCTACCCTAGATCTGATGTTGCAATTAATGATTTAACAGTACCTATGCTGTAAATGTTTTTTTTAAAAAAAGCTCTGATAAAATTTATATATTGTGTATTTTATTCATGTTTTATCACTGATCCTAACTGCATTACCTCTGATTTTTAGAGCTGAAACTGTAATTTATCAATTCTGTTAGAGAAAGAAAAAAGCCATTAAAACATTTCCACTAAGTTAATTTTTGTGTGCGGAAAGAACTAACTCTGTAATTTCTTATGAATTGTGACCTTTGTACCTTAAAAAAACCAAACCAAAACAACATATATTTCAAAATGGAATTCTGTCAGCAGGGTAACTAATGAAATAATCTTGTAGTTGGAGTCCCCGGTACCTAGTAAGGTGTGAACTTCCCATGAAAGTGCTTCTTACAGTTTGGTTATTTCTGAATGTGCTTTTCTGTGCATTTTACAGCTACTAGGGTTGTGCTTTTTCTGCAGTATTTCCTTCAGTGGGGGCAACTAGAGAATTTCTCTTTCCTTTTTATATCAGTTTTCCTGAAAACTGAAAGTTGCTTTGTTTCCTTGAGTTGCTATCCCAATTTACTCACTACATGTATTGTGGACAACAGGGGAGATGTACACACACACAGAGCATCAGTGCAGTCTTATTTCTTGAAGAAACAAAGGCTGAAAAACAACCTCTGATTTTTTTTTTTTATTAATGACCACTAGAAATAACTAGAAGGTGTGAGTTTTCTTAGCCTTGTCTTGCTCTTTGTAAGTTTATTACGTCTGTGAAAGATGCCAAACTCCTAGTAATTGGGGACGAGTGCTGTAAAGAGAGCTGCAGCCTGTGCTGATGGCATGTGTCCTGCAAGATGCTGCTCTGCTCCTCTGGAGTGGTCCCGTGGAGATGGAGGGCGGTAGCTGGACCAGGGAAGTGCTGGGAAAACACTGGGTCCTGCTGGGTCCCGCTGCTGCTGGAGCAGTGCTCTAGAGGAACAGCACTCCTGCGTCCCACTGACAGCCTGGCAAAACAGAGAAAGTGCTGCATTATTTAAATTACTTTAAAACAGACTTGAAGCACTCCACTGCGTCCTCCATATAGACTGCATGGTAATTTCCCAGCCTGGATGAATTAAGTAAAAACTACTCCTTGTTTATCATTGTCGCATCAACTCTGAGCAGCGTGTATTCAGTTTTGCCATCAGCTTAGTACAGTTTTGCATGTATTTTTCTCAGAGCATACATATTTAAGGATCAGAATGAACTATAATCTCTGACAAAGCAGAGTGTTTAATTGCATGAATGGAAAAATGGAGGGACTGGTGTAACTAGAGGATCTTAAACATGCTGGAATGTTAATTACTCTTAGAGGTCTAAGACAGATGAATAATTGGTCATGAAAGTCTGTCCACCTGTTTTAATGAGCTCAGTTTAAAAAAAAAAAAAAAAAGAGGTTGCATTCTATTTCTAAGATGCTCATGTACCAAAGTTTTAAAATCCCTGATCCAAGGTTTATGCATTTGTTTCAATAAGCATTATATGCAGTCTATGTTTAAAGGTTTCAATAAGCATTATATGCAGTCTATGTTTTAAGCATGCTATATATTTTGAAATGTAATAACATTCCCAGAGCAGCAGCTTTTATTCTTAGGTCTGCCCAAAACTACCATGCAAATTTACCTGGTTTTAAAATAATGCCTTGCACTGAGAGTGACGTGATGATAGCAGATCTCGAGAGTGCTATTTCTCTTACAAGACTAACGTGAACAATTTTTTTTAAATGGAAAGATAATGAAAGCAACTATATAACTATATACAGTATACAGCAGCAGCAGTATGTAAGCCTGTACCAGAGCTGTTATCTCCACAAAGGAAAACAGAATGCAAAATCAGCATATTTGTAAATATATATATATTTATTTTTTTTTTTTACACAACATAGCTAGAGAGTTGGTGGTTCAGTTGATTGACTTCCCTTTAACCCTGGATGTCAAGGTAAAAATATATGCTCAAATGCTTCCCTTGCTTTTCAGAGAAAAATCTAGTAATTCTACCTTTCTTTAAGAAACCATTTTAAGGAACATTATACCTGCTAGCTGGGTTCATTTTGTAATGTTAAGCCTTGTTAAATAGCTGATGTGATATATCTGGTAACAATGCTGCAAGTGGAGTGCATTACCCAAGTAATGGCTATGTTGTGATTTGATTTAGATTACTTTGCCTCTCACCTGTTGAACTGCTGTTTACTTTCATATTCCTGGCAAGTGTTTACTGTTTGTTTGCTTGGTCTTTGCTTATTGCATATCTCTAAGATGGATGTGAGAGTTACTTTAAAAATACTACACAAATGTGCAATAGTATGATGATTAAGCATAAAATGTTTGTACAGGTCAGATAAATACAAGAATCTAAAATTGCCAATGTCCTCCTAGATTTAACAACTATTAAATAAGATCATCGCAATGAGTATTATTCGTTGTTAAAAGAGCCATTAAAGTCTGTATGTTTTTAAAAATGATTGCAGTATATGGCACTTAATTGTACTGGCACAGAATATATAATGTGCTTCTGGTAGGCAAAGCATGCCTGAATGATTTTAAAAAAAGATAATCTTTAGTTGGTGAATTCTCACATGCATTCTTCAAAAAGTACCTGGAGTGGTTTGCTTTTTACAAATATTTTAACTGTTTCTTTATGCTGCAACTAAGGTATCAACTTTCTCTTGAATACTGTGTATAAGATGGTGCTGATCATGTGCTATCATACTCTTAAGATGGTGGAAACTTGAGAAATTTGATCTTTAAAATGAAATTGCAGCTCCAAGGAAGGCTGTGCTAAAACTTTTGTTTCATTGCAGTCAATAAATTGTTCTTACAATTCTAATTTTGAAAACTTCTGAAAACAAAGCTTTAAAATATTTTAAGTAAATCACTTTGTGACTCATAAGAAGTTTTTCTTTGATCTTAAAAATGCTCTAATGTTTTTGTATGGGATGATAATCCATATCGAGATTTTTAGGTTTTATTATGATTGCTTTTATTTATGATATTCAAACCATTGAATTCAATCAATTTCAATGAAATTGAGTTAATTGGAAATTGGCTGAATCTGCTGCAAGACTAATCCAGCCTCCTGCTCCAAGAAGTCTTTTGCTGAATACTTCTGAGCACCCTTTTCTGAGATACCTAGAATTTAACTATAGCTACTTGGAACCTCTTGGAACACCAACTTGTACATTTTTAGTCTTGTAGACTAAAAATACATCTTTTAGAAAAAGAATTATATTTGCAGTAAATCAAATTATATTTGTTTCAAGAATGCTAATATAAAATGAGCAGTCTGTGAAAGATTTCTCCTCTAGACTTTCATGAAAACCAAGCTTTTGTCAAAATAAAAGGCTCAGCATAGTGTGCTGATAGTAATTAATTCCCAGGGAGGCTGCCCACCGCTCTATTTCTTTGTACTGCAGCACAGAAATGCCACAGATTATTTCTATAATCAGGTTAACTGAAAGAGCAGAAAGGGGTAAGGAGAAATTTTCTGGATTTAATGTCATAGCTGGGGGAAAGAGTGGGAAGGGCTGATCTGGCACGTGCTGTGCTGTGCTGCTTTCCTGAGTAGGAAATGCATGTTGTGTCTCAGTAGCTGGCAGTGTGTAACACATGCTGGGAGCTAGCTCCTGAAATGCTCTTTTAATAACATACATTTTACATGTATATAATTAGAGTGGGAATCAATGGGGTTTTCCCATGGAAATATCTTGGGAGAAAGGGGTGTGATGAAAAAAATTTCTCTAGCCAGCCTTGTCTCAGTTTTTGTGGAGAAAACTCACAGACTCTTTCACTTAAATTTCTCCAGCCCTAGAAAAGGCTATGTGAATTTAAACACAAGTAATTAGGGTTGTTGTGGTTTTTTTTTTTTTTCTAAAGTTCAATAGGTAAGGGTGTTTTATTTCCTACACGTGTGTTTCCTGGTTCCTTTCAGAAGCTGCAGATTATGTCTAGTCTTTTCCCATGGCAGCTCCTTCGCTGAAAGTCAGCAATATTAAATCCTATTAAAAGCTGAGCCTGCGAGGTTTTAAGAAAAGTTTGGTTGTGTGTGTTTAATAAGTTGCAAAATCTTATCTCCATGTGAAATGTTTTAATCCTGTGGTGTGTAGACTTAGTGTTTGTTTCTTTTTGTCTACTTACAGTCATACCTGTTGGTGCTGAAAGCTGTGCTGGCAGCAGTGGCTGTGCCAGGAGTGTGCCCACGCAGCTGGGCTCTGGACCGGAGCGGGGCTCCGTGTCTGTCACAGCGGGACCAAGGGCTCCCCTTGGTCATCTGTAGGGTGGAAATCTGGGAGGTTTGTGAATTGAATTTGTAGGCCAAACCTCTGTTGACATATTTATTTCCTACCCTATTTTTGTCTCTTACATTTGAAACCATTTTCATTCAGGGTAATGTTCTGAGGACCTAATGTAGTTAATAGACTAAAAAAAAAAACAAAACCAAAACAAAACTGAAACCAAAACACCCTATTGGGAATGAGAGGTCATCACAGAGCTTTTAATTTCAAGTCCAACCAAACGGACATGGTATTTAATCCATCTTTCCTTGGAACAGCAGCCAACATATAAAAGCCATAATAAGAAAATTATTAGTTACATCCTCTTCTCAGTCTAACTGAACATTCACTAAACTAATACGTACAGGCCTGTGGTGGCTTCCTTTAAATGTGGCTTTTTTTCCTTTAGGTTTCTAGTAAATAATGAGAGGCTGTCCTGGCTTACCCAGGATAACTAGCTGTGCTTCATCAGTTTATTTCCAGCCAGTTATTCATCACAGAAAATATTTACATGATATTACCTGAATTCTGAAAAGACCTATTCGTATAACTTTTTCTAAGTCCTACTTCAAGCTTGTTAAGCTCTGTTGAGTTATTTGAATTGAGATGTTTTTTGTTCTGGATTTCAGTGCACAGCTTTTTTTTTTTTAAGTCACATGTATTCTCTGCATCTGTTTTTCACATGGTTTTTTGGGTTGAAACATTCCTGAATTTCTTTCCCAAGAGCCTGCAAATTTAATTGGATGAGGGAGGGATTTCCTAATTTTATGTGATAATTTAAATAAATTATTATGTCTCAAATCAAACTTTTATTATAAAGAAAGGAAGGCACATAATAATACTTGGCTGTGCTGTATGGTACTCTACAGCTAACAAAAAATCTTCCATATGAAATTAAAAATATGAAAAGAAATAAAGTAGATTTTTCTAGGATAAAAGAACAACAATATTCTCAGCTGTTGCAGATGGAGAGATCTACTTCAGGGCAATTTATTCGGGTATTTGTTTTATCATCGGAAATGGAGCTTTGACAGCAGAGGCTGAGAATTTGTTTCCTTGAATGGCCTGTGTACTTCCTCCATTTCTTCACTGTGCAGGGCAGGTTGGTCAGGGAGCACAGTGTCATCTCTGTTGGACCAACCTCTGTCTGCAGGGCAGTGGGCACTGGGAGAGGGAGTCTGGAAAGCATGGAGCCATGCAAGAAAGCAAGAATTAGTTGGGTTACCTGTTACAAAATCTGCTGGTTTAGCAATGCCTGTGTAGGTATTTCAGGGATGGGAAACAAGCTGTGATGGGATCAGTGGGTGGTGGTTGGAGCCACTGGGCTGGGATCTTGATTGTTGTTGGTGGCCATAAGGTTCCTGGTAGCCCTGCAGGCACAGCTCTCCTTTGCTGTTCAGCTGGCACAGGTAGAGTGGTGAATAATTTGAGCTGTTTGGAAACAGGGAAGTCTAACAGAGTCTCTGTGAAAATACAGCTTCAGGTTAGATGGCCATTAGGACTTTTTCTTCCCCCTCCATGGGTTGTTTTTGCAGAGGCTATTTCTCTTGGTGGGCAGGCTTTGAAAGCACAGTTGCATGTGGTATTAAGGCAAGATGGTGATTCATAAGAGTGAGTTCCTAATGTTCCTTCCTCTCAAAATTGCTGTGAACATACATGGGAAAATGTGGTTAAAGCTTGATACTGGAGAGATTTGTCCACATGCAGAGGCACAGTTATATAACGTGGATATAAAGGACAGCAAGTACTGTTGTCTGCTAGCGAATTGTAGGACAGTTAAAATGTGACCAGTTAGGAAAGGCAGGCTTTCCTACCACACAAAGCAAGGGGAGTGTGATTATTCCAGACTTTGTTTGATTCCCAAATGTTTACATAATGTTCGCTACTCTTTGCGGACAGCAGAGGGAAAATGCAATTAGGGAGAGAGTTAATTAAGGTCTCTAGGTAAGTGAGCCATGCAAGTGGCACTGCCTCTGTCTGCATTGGGCACACCAAGGGCTTTCTGCCCTGCTAGTTGGCCTATGAGTGGGTTATCATTATGGGCTATAAGTAGCCTTGAACCTGATACACACCCAGCTGGTGTCATGTTGAATTTGGCCACTGTTGGAAATCATGTTGCGCTGATCTGGTTTTTGGTTTTGTTGTTTCCTGGGAGTTAAGGAGGGAATAATGTAATGTCAGCACAGCAGAAAATTAAGAAGGCACTCCGAGTGTTTTCCAAGGGAAGATAAACTGTATGAATGGATGCTTGCAAGAGGGGTGACTCGGAGACTCAGCAGAGCAGGGAGGGAGGAGAGGAATGAGGGGTTGGGATAAATGGGGATGGGTGGTTGTGGAGACGGAGAAGCCCAGGGGCTGGGAACTGTAGGCAATGTGCAGTCAGAGCGGGAGATGCCTTCCTATTCCCTCTCTCATAGGATTCTCTGAATCCCTGTCCTTGTTCCTTTACCTGAGCTGAAGCTGGCTTGATTCTTTAATGTGAGCTGGGACTTGGAGGATTTCTTCCCTCTCGGTAACATTTTGCCTGAATTACTCTTTCTCCTTGCCTATGCATTACAATTGCACTGAATCATGGAAAAGCTCTGAGCCCTCTTCCCTGCCCTTCTGGTGTGACACAGGATCTGTGCTGCTCTTCAGCTGTTTTTCTGAGCAGCACCTTTTCTGTCTGACTTGTCACCTGCCTTGCTGTGGTGGGAAATGAAAGCACGCACTCATGTACAAAGCAGCGGTGCTGGGGGGAAGGTGCAAATGAGTGAGCTTGCCCAGATGGTATGGTTGTGAACACAGTCACTGGGAAAGGAGGATGCCCTGATGAGAATGAGCAGCACAATCCCCTTCTGTGGTGTTGGTTTAGGAGGGCATCTAACTGGGATGTATGAGCCTTTTCAAACTTTCTGAAAAAATGTTTCTGTTTAAAGATTAATATCCCAAGTACTGCAGTGCCAATAGGCTTTTCTGGATTTTTCCTCTAACGGGTGCCTTGTCCCATGGTTCTAAGGCACAGTGAGTACACCAAGATACCCAAAAGGTTTTCCAGAAAATGGTTTAGAGCAGTATTGCATTCCAAATCCCACAGGTAAACTAAAACAACAGCTCAAAGTTTGAACAGTCATATTAGCCTCAACTGGCTGTTGACCACTCAAATGCTATCTGTTTTTCAGATTTAACATTAATTAAGAATCTGTGGAAATACCTATTGAGTCTCTGCTCTTCCCAAAAGTGGGGATATGTATCAGCAGAGGGGTTGCGAACCATGAACTCTGCTTTCAGCTGATGTTCCCTAATCTTCATATACAAAATGTTGGACAATTCCCTTGCATAACTAACATCATGCTGTCTGGTGTGAACCACTTCATGCACCTCACTTGAAGAAAGATGTGGACTAGTCAGTCAGGATCCAGCATGTGGTTACAACAGCAAGTAGAGATCTAGAGTACATGGCTGGTAGTGAGAGATGGTTTGTCCAGTCGGGGGAGGAGGTGACTGAGATAAAGATACTGAAGATAAAGATATTTGAAGAATAGTATCTGAAAAAAAACCCAAAGCCTACTTAAAGGAGGAGTTGATTCTTCATGCCCACTATGTAGAGGCAAATAATTAATGAGCTTAAATTGAAACTAGGGAGATGTAGGTTGGACAAAAGGGAGAACTTTCCAACTAAGAGCTGTTAAGCTGTTAAGCCCTAGGGAGGCTCACTGGAGCTGGTGTACAGGTCTGTCAGGAATAA
This sequence comes from Scopus umbretta, assembly GCA_013400535.1. Classification (NCBI taxonomy): domain Eukaryota; kingdom Metazoa; phylum Chordata; class Aves; order Pelecaniformes; family Scopidae; genus Scopus; species Scopus umbretta. The sequence continues at coordinate 31,875 of VZTL01078150.1, forward strand.
TTTAGAGATCATTGCTCCTGTCTTGGAGCAAAGGAGTAGACTAGTGATATTTCCAGGTGACTTCCAGACCTGCTTGCTGCAATTCTCTTATTCTGTGCTATGGCATTGATCACATATTTAGGGTTACAGGGTTTGTATTTTTATTGATTTGGTGAGTCCTGTGAACGCTGTTGTTTCGATCAACATGTGGTTTATTTAAGTTTGGTTTAGTTTGCTAAGGAGCCAGACTAAACTGAACAGTCATCTTTAAATTGAGCTGTTGGCAAATTGTGTTTGTATTTATTTCATTAAGAGTGTTAAACCGCTTTCAGATGGTGCAAGGGTTATGATACAACTTCAAATAATAGCCCAGGCAACAAAAATTGTCCCCATTTTGCATACAGAGGAATCAAGCATGTAAGAGAAGCAATGACTTGTCTGGGTGCAGAGACTTACCCTTACAGCTGTGGTCACTATCTTCAAGAAGGAAGACTATGTCATGTAGGGCCACCAGAGTGACTTAAGTGAATGGAGAACCTTGCTTATAAAGTAAGGCTAGTCTTTAGCTTGGTTAGCTTGGCAAACCAAGAGGGGATGTAGTATCTCTGTAGAAAGGCAAAGGGAGGGAAAACTCTGTAGAAATAAAAGAGCCATGAAGGCTAAAGGATTAAGTTGTCTCGGGAAGCAATGTATCTCAACTGGCCTTGAGTAAATGAAAAAAAGAGGAAGAATAAGGTTTCAGCACAGCTTTGCTTTAGGACTGGCATGACAAGAATTCCAATTGTTTTAAGATGAAGTTGAATTTATGAACAAGATTATCTAGCATGTCTTGCAGTTGATCTCAGAAGCTCTTGTGTAGAGGGCTTCTAGAAGAAGAAACTCTTCCTGCTCAGAGCTTGAGCTATTGCTTGTCTTTTTTTTCCAAAATTCAGGAGCCTTATTGTCAAAATTTTCAGGTTTCATCCAACACCTGCAATGTACTAGCGCAAAGTGGAAACTTCAGAGAGAGGAACATTTAAAAACAAACAAACAAAACAAAACACTTTAATTCCGAAATATCTTTTTTTTTTTTTCAGTGCTCATTTTACTTCTGAATTGCTGGTTTGTTTTTCTTTTAAGGTCTTGTATCCTGCAGTTAGGTCAGGTTTGCAACTGCACAAGTCACTGGGTTTTGAACATACCTGTAAAAATAAAGCTTTGTGTTTTCCAGGTAGTGCTTCCTATTTAAAAAACAAAAAAAAACAAAAAAACAAAAAACAAAAAACCCAACAACAAAAAACAAAACCAACCAGGAAGAAAAGCTCTCTTTATGTTCATGAGCCATGACACCTCTCAGGTTATGCATTTACACTTTTGTTTATAAATTTGATTTTTGCTGGAGTTATTGGCAATGGCAGGAGGCTGAGTCAGAAAACTAACCCAAGAGTCTGATGCTAGTGGAGCCTTGAACTAGAGAGCAGAGTTTAATTGATGTAACCTGATGGTTGCTTATCCAGCACAGAACACATAACTGTTTTCAAGCAGAATGCTGTTCTGTCTGACATTCTCAACATAGAGAGGTGATCATGGTGCTTCAGCAGCTGAGACAGTGAAGCTTCAGAGAGCAGGAGCCAGCAAGGGGAGTGGGCAGCATTGCTGCATGGCCCTGGCTCTTTGTGTCTTGCTATTTGCCTGGGGATTACCTTCCAGCCCAAAGTGATGAGGTCATACATGAACTAATTTCCTTTACTAGCTTCATTTTTATGGCTGTGGAAGTGGTGGTAGGGTGTTCTCTGTAGATGTTGATGTTTCTTGCTGTCTTTCTGATTTTGTTTTTAATAGCCTCCTTGTGGTGATTTTCCTTTTTTTGGTTTCTTTTTTCAAATGGCAGGGTTGGAAGAGGGTTTTTCAGTCAATGTGTTTCTATGCTTAAATTTGAAAGGGTAACTACACATCATACAGCAAGCCTGCAGAATGAAGGAGCCTTTTTCTGATACTTCCTAGAAATGCTGTGTCTGTGAGCGTTTGCCAAGGTCGCTGTTTGTAAGGACACAATCTTCCTGAGGATGGTGTATCAAGTGTCTTGCTAAATTCTGCTCAGCGTAATCTGAAAATTTAGAGCCGGTGTCTATACCATCAGAATGTACATGGGTACATGGTGAGTTTTGGTTGTAGTAGAGGAAAAACACAACGATTCAATCTCAAAAGCTATGCAGCATTAATGTGTAATTTTTGGCTGAGGCTAAAACACTGAGATTAATGCATGGTTTTCCACAAAGCCTTATCTCTTGAGAGTAGTTCTCCTGTTACTGGCTGGGTGCATATTTAGTGAGGCAACCAAGTAAATAGACTAGAAGAAATCATTGGTTATTAACTTAAGGTTGGTTAACAGAGACAGTAGTAATAACAGGAGTAACTAATCTGATTTGTTATAGTAGTAAATCAGCTCTAAATTGATTACTGTAGTATCCTTCTGTTGAAGTATTTTTTGTGAAATAACACTTTATTGGAAAGATTATTGCTGTTTTTACTAGACATTATTTTAACACACAGTATTGTTTCTGTAAGGACACACAATGAGTGTGCGTTTACCCTTCTCCATTCCTGTCTTTCTGTCAAAAGTATATGGTGGTTTTTCTTTCTTCTAAAGTCTTGATGTAGTGCAAGAATTGAATGGAAATGGTGTTCCTGTTGTGGCAAAGGTTTATTTTTGTGAGCCACCTCATCAATCACACCTGCTTTCCTTCTAAATGTTTCCTATGGCAAGGACATCTGTTTAGGAGAACACCACCAATCCCTATGGGATGATTTTCCATATGCTCCCATTTCAGGATAAAATTAAACCAATGGACCTTGACAGTGTTTTCTTAACCAAAAATGGGTCCTTGGACTTCTGGTAGCAGAATATGAACAGTATTATTTAATAATGGCATGAATCACTTCCACTAGAGCTCTTCTGGAGAGTAATGCAGTATCTATGTGACTTGAACCTTTCTTTCACACACAAAAGCAGATGGTGTTAAACAAGTCAGATATGCATCATATGTCCAATCTGGTGCTGCTTGGCATGCTAACAAGGTAATGATTTATAGGATGGAGAGCTTGGAGGTATGGTTACCACCAGAAGGAAGAAAAGAGAGCTCCTGTACACTTTCCTGCAAGATGAATAGACCTGTCGAGTGCCCACGTTTCCTTGGGTATCTCCCCTTTGTGAGCCTGTAAATTTTTGTCTAGACAATGGAGAATTTGATTGCACAATGTCCAGGGATCTGAGGCAAGTGGCCAGTCTGTGTTCAGTCTAACTCTTAAGTGGGTATAAATGTCTTAAGTCAGGCTGTACCTGCACAAAAAATCCAATGTGTTTGGGTGACCAGACTTACAGGGTGGGCTCTGGCCAGCTGCACTGCATGTATGTGGATAGTCCTGTATGGAAATCTTGCAGAAAAGAACAACCTAAATATGTTCAGATGGACTGTGATTTCTCCTTGGATCTGTCTCATCCTGCAAAATTAGCATCTGTAAAACACTTTATGGTCCTGGCATGGCTGAGAAATGAACACTAATGCAATGCACGGTATTTATAATAAAGCTTTTATTTGGAAACTAGCATGAAGGCTCAGAAATCCCTTGCAGCTTTCAAGAGAGTTGAAGCCCATTGATAGAGCGCGGTGTGCGCACACTAGGACAAAAAGCTGCCAAGTTGCACAGTGACTTTTTTTTTTTTGGCATGTTCTGAACTTTTTTTTGTACCTCTCACCCTAGCATACACATCAGTGTGAGCTGAAAATAAAAGTGCAAACTGCTGTTTCTGACTTCAGTTGCGTGGACTGAAACTGTGGTGTGTGTTTCGAACTTGTGTACAGTCAGTTGCGAATGAGTGCATGGCCTTGTATTTTAATGTGCTGATTAGTTTTAAAGACAGCCCTTCCCTCTTATGTAAGCTTGTAAGGTTTTCATGCCTTATTTGTGCTATTTATGACAGTATCTTACCTGAATTTACTATGCAGTTATACAAAAAGGATATGTTGGGAGGGTTTGGGAGGAATTGGGCAAGTTATTGGGCAAGAATTGATGACAAGACATTTCTGATCACTCTACTGATGAATTAGACTCATAGACTTAAATTAATTCATCCTCTCTATCTGCTGTACCTTGTATTAATCCAGGTTTTGCTGAAATCTCTATAGAAAATGTGTAAAGCAATAAACTATAAAAGAATTAATCCCACATAAAGTGGGATTTTTAATACTTAAAGGGGATGAAAATATTAAAATTGAGACCTTGAATGCACATGCAGAGACTCTGAAATGTCGTCTTTGTTGCTGTTTCACAGAGGAGAGACTGTATCCCTTTAGAAATTCTGAGCAAAAGCATTTTATGCAAAACGCATACCTCATCACTTTCTTTGATTTCCCCAGGAAGCTTTTAAAATTATTCTTGGTGACAATTTGCCATCCTCAGACTAAGCCTCATTTTATTGCATCCATAACTGTTCATGGCCTGCTCTTCCACATGAGCATGGTAGCTCCATGGTCTGAGATGACCAGGTGTGGTGCTGCATTAGTGGAGGGTGAGGCTGCCTGGTGCCAGCCAGGCTAAAACTGAGCGATGGGGAAAGGCAAAGCTGAGTCAGTGTTATAGAAGTAGTTCTATATAGAAACAATGATTTTATCGAGGAAAACGGTAAATAGAATCATTTGAGGGTATCTGTTTTTCTTTTAATTTCTGTAACATTCTTGAATGTTTTCCTGCAAGGATATATCCTACAAGATTTCTTTGTCCAGGGGTAGGGCAATTACTAGTAATGTCCTGTGATACATGGTTAAATACTGCTTTTTTTTTTTGGTTTTTTTTCAGTCTATTCTGCAGACATCTGTGTTTTCATTTTTCCCCGCAAGTGAACAATAACTTGTTGACTGATGAAGCCCTTCTGTGTACTCACCTGCCACTTATCCTGGGGACTGTGGGAAACACAGGTCCAGGATTTATGTTCTTTACAGTGAGTGTCCATTACTGCTGGCGATTAAAAAAGTCTTACTTGAATTGCTGTTTCTCCTTCACTAGTAATTAAGCTGTTGTTTCATACTTGGAAAAAGCTTTCATGCTATGCAAGCCACAGGGACCAGCATCTGCAATCTTAAAAGGGCATATTGATTGGTCTTTATTAATAGAAAAATCTCTAAGGAGAGATGAAATACCTGAATTTTGGAAAGTTTAAAGAATAATTATAAAGCATTTTAAAATAATACGAAAACTAGGCAGAGTTCCCAGGTCATTTTTCCTAACTTCTAGTCAAGTTTTTCACTATGTTGTATTTTGTGTTTTATAGGTAGCTAACTTTTACTGAGCAAAGAGATCCATCTTTGGGGAAAAAAAAAAGTATTTTTATTTTTTATAACTCTTTAATGAAAGTGTTTAACAGTAATATTATTCATCTGTCGAATAGAGAACTGTTTTGTTTAATGTGCATTGAACCAAATGGATCTTCAATCCTAAGTTTTGCAGGCAATGCAATTTGTGTTTTAAAAAAAAAAACCAAACAAAACAACCCCGAGCAATCAAATCAGGTGGTGTCACTCAAACTAAATGTTATTTGTATGCACTATTGTCTTTTTTTCTGTAGTTGTTTCGTTCAAAGAGATTCTAGTCTTTTTATTTACTGAAATTAATAGAGGAGGGAAAATACTTCTGTTGAGTTACTTCTCTATGGGTGGATTCTTCAGTTCTGTAGTACCTTGTTAGTGTGCTTGAAGCCAAACACTAGCCAAATTGAAATGAGTTTTTATTTGCTTTGCGTAGGTACACATCATTACAGAGTGTGTAAGGATGCCAAAAGTAGCATCATCTTTATTACATATGCCCTTCTTAAGGGAGCTTGTAGAGTAAAGCCAGCTTTTGCATTTTTTTCTTGTTTGCAGCACATTTGGGGGGAGGGAGAGAGAACAGAGGGAGGAAGGTTTCTGTATGTTTTTCTAACTAATATTGGGTTTTACGAATGTAGGAAATAATATGTGATTAAACATACAACAGGACTTTTTTGGCAATTAATGTCTCTGTCAACAGTATCTTCTCCTTGCACTATTCAATGAAATCTGAGTGTGAAGCCCAAATTACCAGACCATTCTTTTCCATAACCCAATTTTCCCATTTTAAAGTCTTTTAAGTATTCTTAAGCCAACCATATCCTGGTCCACATCAAAAGAAGCACAGCCAGCAGGTTAAGGGAGGTGATTCTGCCCCTCTGCTCTGGTCTGGTGAGACCCCACCTGGAGTACTGCATCCAGCTCTGGAGTCCTCAGCACAGGAAAGACATGGGCCTGTTGGAGTGGGTCCAGAGCAGGGCCACAAAAATGATCAGAGGGATGGGACACCTCTCCTATGAAGAAAGGCTGAGAGAGTTGGGGTGGTTCAGCCTGGAGAAGAGAAGGCTCTGCGGAGACCTGATCGCAGCCTTTCAATACTGAAAGGG
>VZTL01078152.1:1025-14296 GCA_013400535.1 Scopus umbretta
TGTCGGCTCGGCTGGCGATTTTCCACCGCGGGTTAATCCCATGCACGGCCACTTTCCACCGGTAGCTGCCGTTCTGATGGCAGGACGGACAAAAGGGCTCCCTGAGCTGTATTTCACGCGAAGTGCTTCCTAACCTCTTGATAAGAGCGGTAAATCCCCAGTTCGTAGCACTGAGAAGCAAGCCATTTTTCCTAGAGACGGTGATGCAACTGCTGGTGTTTTCCTTTCTCTCATCTCTATTTTAATTAAGGATTTCAGACCCTGCAGCTAGACTTAATGATCAGTACAGACATCTCATCTTGTAGATAACGATCAAGTCAATTCAGCCGCAGGGATGCAAGTGAAATCCGCACATAGATGCATGCAATATGTTACACAAGCAGCAGCAGGAGGCAAAAACAACTAAAGAAAAAAAAAAAATTGTGTTAAACAATGTTCTTTCCAAGCCTCCTAATCACTTTGTTTTAACATGCTACTATATGAAATAAAGGGAATAGGTACATTTTTCTTTTTTTTTTTTTTTTTTCATTGCTTTGGCATTTCATATCTCCTTCTGCAGAATACCAGGACTTTTTGGACCTCCTATTATATTCCCCCACATACAGCTCTACAGCCAAAATGTCAACAGCTCCAGACTTGCAGTAATATTACATTATAAGCGGTCTGTGTTAGTAATGGCTACAGCAGAGTTGTCTTTCCACAGCTGAGCAGTTGTTTGGATATCTCATGAGACATTGCTAAACATCCTAGGGTAAGAGCCTCCTCAGTGACACTTTGAAGTCCATAGGACTTCTAATGTTGACTTCATTAGTGGTGGGATGAAGCCTTAATGTTGCCTATGTATGGTACAAGGCTGACCTTTTACTGAATCACTGTGGCTACGAGTGAGTCAATCAGCTATTTGGTGCATCATGTCCTCTATCTCTATACGGTAATTCAAGTAAATGCCATCCCAGGTGCAAGCCAAGGAAATTCCTGAGATAGAAGAGCAACAAGTTCATGGAGTGCAGTTAACTATCTTTTTCATTCTTCCTGCCTCTTTGTACCAATCTTTTCCTATAAGCACTGCTTGTTGTGAAAATGTATTCTTCAATGCTTTTAAAAAGATTAGAATCTGTGCCATCGAAGAAGTGCAAGTGTTTATTGAAATGAAAATGTGTGTTTTACAAATCTTGTAAAATGCGGTAGCAAAATACCACATGGAGTTCAGCAAAGTGAAAAAATTCCTCTAGCCCCAAGATTTGCCTGTTGTTGTAAATGCAAGGCACTGAGTCACGTCACAGGGGACCTGTGGGGTAGCAGTCCTCTCTCATATTTAATGAGATCTGCAATGTGGTAGGAGATGCTCAGCTAGGTGTCATCCATTCAGTTATTTGGGACGGTAAGTCCTTCCTGAGCTGGATGTCTCAGTGAAGGGTTGGGGACTTAGTCTCCCCATCATGTGTACGTGGCAGCAGAGGCACCTTTCAGGTCTGAGAATTTATCAGTTCATGGACAGACTACAGGATGCTTAGTTGTTGGACTTTGTAAGCTGCTCTCACAGCAGAAGAGATGGTGGAATTGTTCTGAGTCATAGTCATTAATAAAACAGACTTTGCTTATAATCTAGCTGTGATTGCTTCGGTAATGTTGTAAATTTGCATGGTTAGTCCATTATTACTCATATGAGAAATGTAACTAATGTGCAGCAGTCCTCTCTAGCATTTAGTTTACAAGCAGGATAGAGAAATAGAAAGGAGTTTCTTTGATGTTCACATGGCACTGGCTCCCTAGGATAGAATGATCTATAAAACCCGAATCTTCTCTCACCTATGTTGGTCTCCTGATGCGACCGGAGAATTGCAGTACTATTCTTCTCTGATTCCCTGGAAATAATGTGTTTTACTTTATGGGATAAACAGATTCATAATCTCAGATACAGCTAGTAAGTTTACTACATGTGATCTTTGGACTCACTTTTGTTTGTCCCTAATATTCTAGCTGTCACTGGCCTTATTGGCCTATACATCTATTTCTAGATATCTGGTGTAGTCTTACCATATTAATTACCTTTTCCAGCGTAACTGTTTAGAGGTGTATACCAGCCTTTTGCAATCACTGGTTAATACATGTTCATAATCGTTCACTTTTTGGTAGCCTTTCATCCATCACTTCACTCATGCATTCAGTAACTAGTGCAGTGAAACCATCAACTCAGGTAAGCCTTTTTCTTTCCTTGTTAAGGATAAGAATACTGAAGTGTTATATTGAAGGCCAAGAATATCAGAAGTGGCTTGAGATTTTGGGGTGAATAGCTGAGTTTGTTGGTGTCCAACATAAGCCACCTAAGAGACCTGATTTTCCAAAACAGGTGAGAGACCTGTTTCCTGAAAGTCAGGTCCTTCTAAAGGGTCTCTAACTAGATGGCTAAAAAACTGAGTCACTGAAGCTACTTCTGGAAATCCTGACCAGTTGCTTTGTCTGAAGTCACATAACAAGTTAAAGGCAGGGAAAAATTAGTAACTGACTCTTGCTTTCAACTGACCTGTGATGCCTCCTTTGCCTACTCATTATATTTCTTGGTGGCTTTTGTCTAGTCTACCCTTTTTTGCATCTTATAATTGCCTACCAAGATACATCATCATATTCCTGCTGGTTTGTCATTAACATTCCTTTTCTGCGCTGCCTCCCCTCAGGAGCCGACCAGTCAATCCACTGGTATGATAATGCTGTTGCACCAATTACCTATTTATTTTCTTATATTTCCTCTCTTTATCCTTCTGCTGTGTTTCATGTTACACTTGCACATGAAACTCTTTGACACAGGAACCATTATTGTTGATTGTACAGCATCTAGAATAATGATGTCTAAGTTTATAAATTAGGTTCTTTGGGGTTCACTACTACTGCTAAAGAATTACAGGGTTTGCTTGTCATCCATGTTGATTTTTCAATTTAAAGTCAACTCAGTGCATTGTGAAACAGAGTTCAAGAATCTTATACTTTGTGCCTTATGCTTGAACACATTGAGGTGGGATTGCTGCTGAAAGTTATTTCCAGTTTTTTTTTTCAGAACTATCAAGTCTGTGTATTAGGTAGGACTAAAACAACTCTACTTACTCCAGAAGACAAAATTTAGCAAATTTCCCCTATACTAAATTTCTATTGCTTTTTGCCTGAGAACGCTCTCACATGTCAGAATTGCAAGAGCATTTTGTGTATAAGGCTACGGAGTCACCTCTGTGAGATTTATAGTAAAGAATTTTCCATGGACTGTACACAACTCTCATCGTTACAGCTGACAGGAATGTTGAAGAAGCTCTCTATGTCTAGAACATATTTCACTACAGCAACTAAGCCTATAAAATGTGGTTTTTTTCCCACTGATGCATTTAATATTTATGGAACTATCCATTTGTTTTGCTTTGTAATAAACAGAAAGTAAAAATTCCTAATACATTCCCAACTACAGTTTCTGGGCCCAGCTTGAAAGCCATCCCTCCCTACATATTTACAACTACTGTCTATGCTCAGTGCTGTCTTTTGCAGACCCTGTCCTTACTTAAAGCCTGGTTTAATATCCAACACATTCTATAGCTTTTTGTTATTATTTAATGAAGGTCCTGAGTGAGCAAATCATAGCCATAAACCCCTCAGGAATTCAGTTTTATTAAGCAACTTTCTCAGTCTTAGCAGAATTATATAACACATGTTAATTAGTCCTTACAACAACCACTTTCAAGAGTAGGGACAATGAATGTGTTACTGTCCTCACAACAAAGCAGAGAAGTTAAATCTTATTTGAATCAGACATAGAAGCTTCTGGTCTTGTTCTCATAGATATTACTGATGAAGCATGTTCATGTGAATGACTAAAGTGCCTGCTTGATTTTTTTGCAAAGAAAATTACTTTGGAAAGGATCGAGACCAAGAGCGCTCATGATTTCATGAGTGCATTGACCTGGACCAGCGGATTAAGTGACGCACACCGAGCTACAAGTGCTGGGCACTGAAGCGTTTCATCAGTGTATGTGCTGATGTCACTATGGTGTAAAAATGTGCAGTAGCTTCTGTTATTTCCGTTGAGTCCTCATTCAGGTCCAAATTCAGCACAGAAAAATAAGTCTGCCTTATTTTAAGCACGCAGATAGTCTTGATGCTTTATTTTTGCTTTTGATTTTTTTCTGGTTGAGCTTGAGTGACTGGTTGCTAACTTTGACATCTAGATTATTTTTATGTTCTTTACATGTTTCCTGGCACAGTTTTATGTCGTCTTGGTTTTTTGTTTTTGTTTTTTTTTTTATATCAGAGTACCTGCAGAAAGGCATGTAGGCATGTAGGTTTTTTAAATTCTTATGTGATATTTTTCCCCATAAGATCAGAATGTGTACTTTGTCAGTATTTCTTCAAATGTTCCTCTTGCAAACGCTTTTGTAATATATCCAGGTCAGTATTGATGTATTTTTTTGCAGGCAGTCTTGTGCTTCTGTCTTTGTGATATCTGAATTAATTTGGATTCACCAATTAAAATGAATTATCTACATAACACTCTTATGAATTCAGGTAGTGTTGTTATGTTTGACCTACAGCTGGGCTCTCTAATCTGGAGATACTGAGCATCAGATGACTGTCATTTTGGTTTAATGATTTAGAACATTTTAAAATATTTTTTAGCATAAGTGAGCACAGTGTTTTGCATGTTCAAATTCTCTATTTTCTTTAATCAGGATGGTTTTATTTCTCCTTTCTGGAATAATTTTCCCCATCCACTAGACATTTTACAATTTTTTAAGCATCTAAGGTAGGGACCCTACTAATTATACCATTACTAACTACCTAATGCCGGTACATTTCTTCTCATACCAAGGAGGAACATTCACCCAATGCACTCAATAACACAAGAAAGAACCATTATGTTGTCATGCAGTTAAAGGCTGAAGTGTAATGCACTTGCATGCATGCACTTATTGAGTTTAATTAAGTTTCATTTATGTTTCCCAGCTTTTGAGGATTGGGCTTCATAACCTTTGTATTTTTCTTAGTAATTTAAAAAATAATATTCTAATTATTAAAAAGAAGTATTCTGTCACTTAGACTCCTAGGTTGTCTCACCGTGAAGTTTATTTATATAAGTGTGTATACCAAATACCACAGAAGAGGCCTTTAATGTTCATGGCCAGAAACGCATAGATTCATTACCTCTGGGCTTGTTGCCTGATTTTGGAAGAGACACTCCAGCAGTTGTAGATTCTTCAGCCTATTGGAATCTAATGACCTTTTCCAGCCCCAGATGTGAAATTAGTGATGTGGCCCATGTTGATGCCAGCCAGATTTCTGCTGGAGACAGCCACAAACCGAAGTCCTTGGTCTTAGCTGCCCAAAACTGTAATTTTAACACCAACCCTAAACTAGCTTACCAACTCCATTCAGAAGCCATGCAAAGACTGTTATATCAACCCTACTTAACTTTGGGATCTGGGGCTAGCAGGATCCAGTAAGATTAAATTTAGGACTAACTTAAATTGAGTTTTGGATCACAAGGGTGGTTATAGTTCAGGATGGGATAAAAACATGTCCTGGAGTTAAATTTGCCACCCAGACTGACAACTTGAACTAGGTTTGGGTCTGGGAATGGCTGGGGGTGTCTGGGTCTGCTGGAAGAGAGAGTTGGGCTTAAGGTTTAGGTGATGGACGAGGGCACAGGCAAGCAAGGTCAATGAATTTTATTTAGTTCTGGATTTGGCAAGGGTTGCAAGGTTTGATCACGGTTGCGGCCTCTTTGGTTTTTGTGAGGCTGGAAGGGCTCACTGTGTTAAAGTTAAGGAAGGATTTGCACTGGTGTTGGATTCATGCTTCTCTTGGTGCCAGCCCTAAATTTGGCAAGGGCTTTCTCTCAGTCCAGTGTTGATCTTTCTTCATCAGCCCCTGCTGGCCTAAACTTTTTCCCAACAGAAATCTTAGAACTAATGTTAACATCCAAATGTCTTTAAGACAAAGACCTAAAATTAGATAAGGATGTCATATTGGCACGAGCCTCAGCGTTCCCTTAGTAAAGCCTTCTACATTCATCCTTAACCCTACATTATAGCTTTTGTCAACCTGAACCTTAAACCCTCATTTTATCCTAACTGTGACTCTTGCCAGTGCCACTCTTAATCTAGTTATGTGGCTGAAGTCATAGTCTTAACCTAAGAAACATTATACAGAGCCAGCACAATTATAGAGATTTTCTTTGCTCAAATGGAGCAGTTATATTCAGTAATACTGCTTCAAGGCCCAGCTGGATAAATCGAAGTATTAATATCGGTATTATTGTTCTTGAGGAATTGAGCTCTCCCTGAACACTGGGGGACGTGAGGACATAGAGCTAGCAAGTTTGGGGAGAAGTAACTGTACCAGGTTTAGCCATTACCCAGAATATGCAGATAGCAGGAGGTTCCCATTATGGCCTGTGTGTAATGACAGTGGCTGGCAGCTGGTGAAACTCCAGCTGAGAGCCTTTATAGCTGAAAAATTCAAAACAAACAGCTTTAGAAACAGAGTGCATCCTATTTCCACTGCCAGAAAAAGTGCTGTTTAATGTGCAAGAGCATTGTTTATTTTTGTGTATGACACACATAGACACTTTGATATACAGCTCAGATGCTCTTTTTCAAAATAGCACTTATTTTGAGCTGACAATGGGAGCTCCCATTAGGAAATTAGTAAAGTTGCATCATTTTTCTCAAGAGTGAAATGTGCTTGTTTTATTCCTTCTTGTAATCCACATCCTTCATCACCAAGAAGTGTGGCTAAAAATTTTAAACAGGTACTAGAAAACCAGCTCTCACTCTTCCTAACAAGACAGGACATTCACAGGAATTCACATTTCTTGGGGACCAAAGAATGACATGTAGGATGTTACAGAAAACAGGAGCAGGTTAAAAAGAAAATGCAAGCTCTTTGTCCTCCAACAAAATGAAAAAGAGTGACGTGGATTTATTTTTTTTTTTTAAGAGAAAGAATGAAGGGGAAAAACATACTCTCAGTATGAGAGTGAAACACTGCATTACCCCAAGAAATCAGTCTTTGTTATCTTGCTGTGAACTTCCCCTGAATTGTATTTTGCATATAACCAAAGATACCCTGAAGAAAACACAACTTTTTTTCCTACTACCTAGTGGTATCAGACTAAAGCAATGAGCTGTTTCTGGAGTATCTCCTTACCTGATCTCTGGTGGATCAGAATCATGGGATTCTCCTTTCATGGAGAAACTTTTTGAGGTGCTTAGCTAATGCCTCTTGCCATAGGAGATGCTTCCCCTGTGGATACAGGGCACAGCAGAATGCCCCTACATTTCAGGTGTGCTGGGAGATCATAAAGGAAAGTAGGCAAGGTCCTGTTGGTGCCTCCTGGTGCAATATTGCACTAAGCACAGCGCAGATGGATCAGGAACTTTAGCTTTCTCTTTTGTGGCAGCTTAGGAAAACAAACATTAGACAAAATGGCAAAAATACATAGTTTAGATTAAACAGGATTCTGAGTGCTGGGGAGAGCTGTGGAGGAACCCAAATCATTGAGATGAATGGGCTACACAATAGCCAAAGGAATTTTCAGGTTATCACAGGGAAAGGAATAATTTAAAATATTAATTTATCCCATTAGTTCCTATAGTCATTGTCATCACTTACTAATTAACTCCAGATGTAACCCTAGGTTGACTATGGAAAATGCTATCTCAGTGTGGAGCACCAGCCAGAAAAATTACCAAAATCCTTGGATGCATAAAAAACTGGAAAACACAGTGCCACAGTCAAGGGAATGGCTTCAACTGGCATGTTCTTTGTAGTTTTACTCATTTCTAAAGAATTCAAGATATAAGGAGAGTTGCAAAGCAGGCAATGGAAATGATTAGTCACGGGAATGGCGTGCATGGGCAAATAGTGCAGAGCAGGTGACATGCCAAATTATCACAATGATGTGTTCTTAGGTTCACATGCTCGTGCCTGCCAAAAGGTTTCATTAAGGCCAGTAGTGCAGCAGGAGTCAGTGCTCAGAATCCACAATGCTGAAAACAAATGCCATGGTATTAGACAGGATAGGGCTTTCTTCAGAGATACACAAATACTTCAGGGCATGAAAGAAGTACCTAACAATGAAAATATTGCTTACGGGGAAGTTATTGTTTGATTTTCCATCTGATGGTTTGTTGTGCCTTCCTCAGAAGTATTTAACACTGAACTCTGCTAGAGAACTTGGTGGAAAATTCATATGATCTTGTTAGGACATTCCCATATATCTATATGTATAACTCCTTTGATTTAGATAATATTATTGAAATGAATAAACTGTTTGCTTGCATACCAATTTCCAGGACAGGACCTAACTGCTGTAAAGTACCATGCTGTTATTTGCAATGTGAAACAAGTAGTCATAAGTTAACATGCTTGACTGAACATCCTCATATTAACACTATTAACCAAGAGCTGGGCTTCTGCTTTATATGTCTCACTAATCTTCACAGAAAATCGTCTTGAAGGAAAAGAGGTGTAGGCGGATTGAGTGATATGAGGAAGGAACATAGACAGTTTTGTGTACAAAACATTCCCCCTACGCAAACGGTACTCTGGGGGCAGCTGCTATTTTTAGGCTCAAATTTAAAAGCCACAGTCCAAAAATAAAGAAGTGTCACTACAAATAATAGAAGTGAGGCCAGTAGGTCAAGCATGGGCTCTTCCTTTTTTTTTTCTTGAAAGGTGGATGTGCGTGGGCTGTGAAGATGGTTTGAGCGAGTCACTTTTGAGAATGAACAATACGGGAAACAAATGAAAAGTGCTTTTTTCATTTCCTCTGAACGGAACATATTCGTAAAGCTCACATACTGTACACCTACGTTTTACATTTTTTTTGGACAGTATGTTAGGTACTTAATCCAAGGAGCCATAGGAGGATCTAGTGCTTCTTTTGACTTAATCACTTGTTTAAAATTGTGATTTAGCATAGCATGTATTTTATGCAGCAAGAAGGACTATTTATGACAGAAAATTAGTACACAGTAAATTAAGGAGTGAAATGATAATCTGCTCTTTACACTGCGTTTACTCCCCATGAGGACACTTCTACCCTTACATGGAGCATGAAGTAGTTCTCTCTGAACTCATCCTTGCTTAGACTACCGTCATTCCCATGTGTTTAAGTCCCTCCAAAAGTACTAAATGTCTCACTTGTACGTGAAGATGTGAGATGAGGCTCGGTTTGGCCTCATGCTGTGTTACTTTGGGGGCTAGTCTAAGATCAGTACAGGCACCCAGGCACCCTTTAAAGCTATTGGGGCTTCAGAGGGAAATTTCAGTAAGTTGAACCAGTATTGTTAACAGTGAACTGAACCAAACCCAAACCTGACCTGCCAAGTAGCTTCAATGACTTTTTTTTAATCCTCTAACTGGCGTTGAACCTTTAATTTTATGTTTCTGTTGATTACAACCAGGAAACGAAAGCCCTCTCAGGGCAACAGCTCAGCAAAGGCTTGTGTTTCTGAGCAGGGACCTGTTCAGCCTGGGGATGGCTGGCACCTCCTGGGTCCGGCAAAGCTGCTATTTCTCTGTGTCTTCCTTCTGCCCCCATCTTTCTCTCCCCCTATGACTCGCCCCATGCCCAGCACACATTCCTGCCCCTGCACCACCATACGATGCTGCTCTGCAGCCCTCGGCAGGGATCTTTCTGGCGCAAGACTTTTTTGCACTTGCCTGAAGTGGGCTCCAGCTGTACTGGTCCTGGCAGGAGGAGGCTGAGTTTCATGTTGTGGGGGTGAGCAGATGACTTAGTGCTACTCCCAGCACTGCCCCTAAAGCCTGCTGAACCCCTCAGCCTTAATTTCCTGCTAATCAGTCCCATTGCATATCCCTGCATACGGCTGTGGGACTATCCTTGTGTGGTCTTTCACCTACGTCTCTGTGTGTGTGTGTGTGTGTGCGCGCTCTTCTATTGCTATATTGTCTGCATGCAGACACACATCTATTAGGTGTGGGTGGGAATGGCAGGGAACCACAGAGCGATCTCGGAGCTCCTCTTCAGCTCTGAGGAGAAGGTGGAGAGAAGCGGAAACACTGTGCTAAGACAATCACAAATGGTTTGAGTTGGAAGGGATCTTTAAAGATCATCTAGTTCAATCCAAATATCTGGTGTCTGAGCTGAAGATAGGTTACAGAGACACCTTATCACAGGACTTTCCATTTTTAATGACTTTCCATTTTTAAGACTTTTTCATTTTTTCCCCCTGGGAAGCAGTTCAAGGCCACCAAATAGGGATTGTTACTGGCCTCAACTGGAACTGGAACAGAAGTAAGACTAAGGTCTTGTCTGATTCTCTGGTTATAAGCATTCTTCTCTAGTGAAAAATAAGTTGGGAGGAAAGAGGGTTAAAGTAAGCTTGAATTAATAAGGGAAGAATATAATTTAGATTCTGCTGACTCTCAAGAACTGTTCCAATGTTTGTTTTGTTTGGCCTGCATTATGATAAAAAACCCTACAGCTTGAGTTTCAGTGATTTCCCTTTGAAACAAGATAGTAATTCAACTCTCCAAAGACTGAAGGCTGAACTCCTACCACAGTTGTGATAGTGGAAGTGCAGAATAACTCCACTGACCTCAGTCTCTGTTGCTCTAAATAATTTTATGAGATACACCTTTAGCTAGGCTTTCCTGTCACTCTTGTATGTGAGGGGGTTTTATGTAGGTTGGGTCTTTTTTTTCCTTTTGCAATTTTTTTCTAATTATAGCAGTGCCTTCTGAAAACCATTGGATTGACTTTCTGGATATCAAAGCCTTCTCCAGGAGAGCATGTACCGAAATACTGCCCAGCCTATCTTCTTAAAGCATTACCTGAAGGGATCAGTTGTTAAGAGATGAGGATGATTCAGTCTCTAAAGCCACTCAAGCCCTGGCCCTAAGCAGCTAGAACAAAGATCAGTTTGTCTCCAGACTCCTTCACCTTTCTTTTTTTCCCCCCTAACTCTGTTGAATGCATTTCCCATTGTCTTGCTCTTTTAGATAGTCTGATCGTAATTCAGGTCATTTCAGGAAAGGCTGCTGTTAATTCAGTCTGGTTTCTTTGGACACCTGACTTGTGCGGTCAATATGTGGCTTTTACATCCTGTAAATGATATGATGTTTCATACCTGGTCACCAACATTTAGTTCTGACTGATTCTCTCCTACTGCTTTTCCTCATGCTTTTACTCAGATTTTCTGTCTTTTGATTTCCAAGGGGTCTTGGTCTGTGGGTCTCTGTGGGTCTGTGGCTCCTACAATCTTTGAGCTGGCTGCATCAGCTCAAAGGTCTGAAGATGGTCTCGACATACTGCTGGTGTCACCAGATACAGCACACATGGGTTGGGGCAGCAGCTCTCTGCTATGGGAGCTCATTTTACTGACAGCTACAGTGGACATGAAAGGTAGTAGTGGTAGAAATATTTCTTGATTTCTACCAAGGCAGATGCTTACATGCAGGGGACGTGCACTTTTCTTTGTATAGCAGCTGTGTTATCTCCGGTCTTATGAGAAACCACAGATTTACAACTGATTATCTCAGAGGTGAGGGAATCTTCTGGTCTCAAAGACGTAGCAAAACGGGTCTTATTTCGTGGTATTTTCATCAGACAGAAAGCTTTCAAAAGCTCCAAGGGCTGAACCATTTCTTCTTGATAGAAACATCTCATTGTGCTTTATCTGTAAGGTTATCTTCTGGGTGAAATCAGAGATCCCTGCATGCAGAGGGTTCTTGCAAGATCCCTCAAAGACAGATTTTGTGGATTGGTTTCCTCTAAACTTTATAGTTGCAGAACAGCAGATTATCATTTGGTCTGGTCTCAGTAAAAAAGCCAATAATTAGCATGTACTTTAATTCCATTTATATATTTGTATCACAAAAGTTTCTTAAGTTACACATAGGTATAAAATCTAAGTTTCAGTGGATTAAGCTAATTCATAAACCTTAGGCAAGTATAGGTGCAGAATTACTTATGGAAGTGGTGGTGCATCATGCTGGGCAAGGGATAAGAGTGGGAAGTCTTTCATTGTTCTGCTGAAAGAGGTGGGTTTAGCCCCACTCCCACTCCCGTCCCTGCATGTCCTGCCACCACATGGGGAAACCTGATGTCACGCTATCAGGAGATGGCACCTCTCTGCCAAAGTCACGCTCCTACCTCCAGGGCAGCGTTACCAACAGGCTTGCTTTTTGAAATACCTTTCAAAATGGATTAGAAGTGAAGAAGTTTTGCAGAGATAAATTGCACGGGAAGGGAATTCCTGTAAGTGCCTGGGGAAGAGATGGATTGTAACAGATAGAGATGTGGTTCTCTCCGAGGAATGTATTCTCCAACGTGAAATGTAAAGGGCAGCAGAATTCCCAACCATGGGGGTCAAAGAATATGCACAAGCATATACCCATAGGTAGATATGGGAAGAGACTTTTGCTGTTGATTAAGCATTTTTTTCTGTTTCTTCATAAATATTTTATCAGTATTTTTTTATTTTGTTGTCTGGCTTGAATGTTGTAAGTATATATTTTTACTTCCCATTTCTTTATATCTCTCTGGAGACAAGAGCGGTTTCAAAGTACCTGCCAAGCCTTAATTTTCCTTTTAAAGATATGGCGATCCTTAATACTGGAACACCCCAAGCAAGTTTTCAGCTTCTCTTATGCTGGTCTGAAATACCCAGAGGGTAAGAGAATATTGTCCACAAGAACTGCACAGGCCAGTTTGGAAGCTGGTGCTGCAGAGGTCAGCAGAAGGAAGCTCTCTGTCATGTGGCAAGGTGAGGAGAAACCTCACCTGAACCCCGGGTGTTCCTGTGAAGCAGTTCCCAGCTTTCAGGGACAGTCTGTGCATTATTGTAAGTTTGGGAATCTCAGGAAGGATTTGCCAAGATAGCCTGAGGCAAAGGATTGCCCAATGCCAGACTGTAGGGAGGCATTTTCACTGGCAGGCTCAGCACCTCTCTGATGGTGAGCAGGAGGCAAAGAATAAGTTCAAAGCTCTGGGAGTGCATGAACTGCTCATGTTAGCCAATACGCATGTGTCCTGAAGCACACTTGGCCTTGGGCACTGCAGCCAGTATTGCTGGGACACAACTTCTTCCATGTAGGATATTGTCGTGATTTAACCCCAGCCAGCAACTAAGCACCACCCAGCCGCTCACTCACTCCCCCTGCCCCGGTGGGATGGGGGAGAGAATTGGAAGAGTAAAAGTGAGAAAACTCGTTGGGTTGAGATAAGAGCAGTTAATTATTAAATTGAAATAAAATAAAGTAAA
>VZTL01078155.1:20779-45519 GCA_013400535.1 Scopus umbretta
GTGCAGGCACCGCCGGCCCCAGCAGTTATTGGAAATGGGTGTGTATCTGTGTGTGTGTGGGGGGGGGTTCCCAAAAAAAGCGGCTTTCCACCGTACTCCCCTCTCAGCAACCCTGAACGTGCTTTTAAAACACCGACCAAAAATAAGAAAACCCGCAGTTTGTCCTTCCAGTCGCTGATTTTCCCAAAGGGGATCCCGCCCCGCAGCACAAGGCGAGAGCATCTTCCCTGAGCAAAGAAATCACTCCCCGTTATTTACTCCTGTCCCCCCCTCCCCGCACATTTCCAGTGCAATAAAGACAAGGAGACGTTATCAACTGTAAAGGATCGCCGCATTCCCCGGTGTTTGGCCAGCAGTGAGTTTTGCTCAGGTATCCCCAACTTTCAGCAGGGTTTCCCCTGTGGAATAGCCAGGCCAACTCTCTAAATACCTCCTGGCGCCAGAAGAAAGTTCTCATGTAATGGATACCCGCTGGTGTGAGAACACGGATTCTGCTCACTTTGTCAGTCAGCCCGGGTGGGGGGGTGTTGAGGAAGGGGGAGATGGGGATTTCTTTTAATTAAAAAAAGAGGAAGAAGTATTTTTCACTAATTCTATTTTTTTTTTTTTTTTAATGAAGCCTGGAGATGTGCTGTTGGCCTAAAAGGACCAGAATTCATGGTGCTGTTTAAAGCATGTTTTATTTATTCTCTTGGAGCAAATTAGCTGGAATAACAAGCAAACATCAGGCAAGAGGAAACACTGTGTTAGTCTCCTCCTTGTGTTTCACTCTGAGAGGGAAGCCCACCCGAGCAAGACGGAAGAGATGGGGAGAGATAACACTGCTACAGCACTTCATTATACTTGAACGCTCCAGCACACTCGCTGGCTTTGGCCAGGCTACAGCAGAGCAGATGGAGGAGAGCGGCTTCCCTAGGAACCACTAGTGGAGTCAGTGGGGGCTCTCAGATGGGGGCACACAGCTGGTGAGACAACTTCATGGTCAGCAGGGGGAAAATCACCACCCGGACTTGTCTGGAGTCAAAGAAACCCCCAGTCCTCCAGCGTCGTACCTCTAGCTGTATTGAGGGAAAGCTGCAAAGGCCACACAACGCGTGCAGACTGCGGTCATGGCAGCCTCACGTTCAGCTACCTGGTGACATTATTCCTCACTTTCTCTGGGGACCAGATTTTCTATGGAAGGCATCTAGGCAGCCTCCTGAACACCAGGGAGGTCAGCATCTTGCAGGACCTTACCCCAATAGCGCTCAGGCTTTACTAAGTGCAGGCCGTCTCTGGATAGACGCTCTTTCCCTTGTAAGAGACAGCATCGCTCTGGTTGTGCTCTGTTCCCCTTTGTAGAATGTTGTGTATCTGCGTATAACATTCACTTTTTCAGTGAATATTGATTGATGGACCTATAATGCACCTAGATTTTAAACTGATGAAATTACAAGTGACCATATCCCCCGCTATTAACTTAATTCTGGATCTGAGACATATGACGAGATATGGTCCCGACAATGATTTTTAGAATAGACATAATACTTCTAGCCTGCAATCTTGACACATATAGATAGGTCTGCATTTAAAAAGGAAGAGCTTAAAGTGTTAGGTTAAGAATTCAGCTATGATGTTTTATCACCAATTTTCCCGCTTTCTGAATGATTGTTTCCATATCCTACATAATATTAAACCAGAAATTTTATTCTTTTCACAGTACTTCTAAAAAGTGCTCCTACATCTGAAAACACTTCATTACTGTACTAGTGCTTTACATTTTAAGTAGCTAAAATGTTCCAGAATCTCCCAGGCTGCTTCCTGTCACCATCTTACAGTATGCTCTTTGCAGATTCTTCTTGATGGCTGAAGATGAATTCTTTTGCAAGTTATTTTGTGGTCTGCTTTCCTTTTTTATTTTGTGATTGTGGCCATATTCACGTACATGGCTTTTTTTTTTATTATTTTTTTATTTCCTTTTGCTTAGGACAAAGTATAAGACCTGAAAAAGAGGCTGGATGCCTGGAGCCATACATTACAAACAGCAGTGAAACAAAGCTTTCATAGACGTAGCTGTCATACTCACAGCTCCAATGGTGAACATTTCAAGAGGGTTTCTGTCTTTCATTCCTATATTCAGGAGCAAATTTCACTTTTAGAAAAAAGCTATTCAGATTTCAGATAATGGCGATCAGACTTGCAGGATACATGCCCCAGATGATTTAGTCCTGCAGAATACCTCTATTAACAGAATATCAGCTCTTAAACCAAGGAACTGGAGATCTCTTTCTACTCTCTAAAGACCTTTAAACTTTGCCTTTTTTCTTTGATGGTTCATTGTTCATAGCAGGCACAGATGAGGTCAGGTTTTTGTGCTTTACCTTTCTTTACTTTACCATTTGAATTATGTTAATAGCTAATTATCAAGAGCAAACCAGCATCACAAAAGATGCTTTTCTTTCTTCCTTTCATGGTAGATACCCCTGAGTCAGCAGCTGGAAAATAAAATGCATCTGGATTTATCTACATTTTGCTAAGCAGAATGGCTATTCTGTCAATACCAGGGTTCTTGGCAAGGATGAATCTGTGCTATTAAAGGAAACCTCTACACATCGTACAAGAACCTTTTTAGAATTATTACTCAACATTAAACAGAGCAGTTAGCCTAATCTTGCAAAACTGGAGGTATACCTTGTATTTTGAATGGATGCCTGTGAAAAGAAAAATGACAGCACTAGCGAGCAAGTTCATCAACTGGCATAAAAAATTGCAAAGCCATCAATTTTAACTGAGCTGACACAGTGATGCAAGTTGAAAATCTGATTCACAATGTCTAGATATTTTCCTGTGGACCCTGGGTTAAAATAGGAAACATTAACACCAAAATAAGTAGAATTGCATTTGGTGTACATCTGGGGGAAAAAAAAAAAAAAAAGAGTGCTTGACTAAGGACCTCTTGATGCAACTAAAAATATACAATAATGGATTCCACAGTCCCTCTGAGAGTGACACTGCCATGGTCCTCTCTCTTAAGGATGTTTTTCTATCTGAAACCTGGGTTTAAGGACTCTCACTGGTGTACTTAGGGTAACTTAGATGGTTATCAGTATATAAAGCAGTATGTATTAAATAACAGGTGTCTTCGGAAACAAGCACAGACTGAGATACATGTTCTACTGGTAAGGAAGTTTCTCATAATTAATTTTATCATTCTTTCGCTGGGGAAAAAAGACAAAGATTACTTCGGGAAGCACCCAGGGCCTTTTCAGAAGTAGTGTTGTCTACTTTGAGATGGAATTGGACCTTCACCATAGCTACTGCAAAATTCCTTTAAATTCTAATTACTACATTTCTACAATCCCACTGACTATTTCTGAGGAAAGAATATCAGAAATATATATATAAAAATATATATAATGGGTTTCTGGCCTTGTTATCCAGTCTTGCGTGCACTTGCAGTAGGATACTGCATAGCATGCTTTAAGACTTAATTGTTGATTTGTTCACCTTAATTGGCTTAAAAGTGCCAAGTGCAACCTGCTCATAATTGGTAGTTAAAGGAAAGTACATTTACAGTTGACTTACCTTGACTTATTACTTGCAGTTCTCCCCTTGCCTCTTTCTCAGGCTGCGATTCCACTGCCTCACCACAAGGCAGCTGGTTCAACATTGCACTGCCCACGAAAGGTCAGGATCCCATGATGCCATAATGTAATGGATGCCAAAACCAGTAAGCTGCTGTTTTGGTTTCATGAATCAGGATCATATTCTGTGTTACAGGGTCAAAAGGAGAACATCACCTTAGACACTGCCAGTGCTCTGCTGCAAGTGGAGCAAGGTGACAAGGGGCAGGATAATGATAGTGTGATTGACAAGGCAGAGGTTAGTGCAGCCCACTCAACTGGAAATAATGCTTCCAGCAAATTATTATGATTGTTTTGGAAAGTGTTAAATTTTTTTTGGTCTATGTACACGTAGACTGAATGCATACATCTATTCTGTTCAAACAAAGCAATGAAGCAGTCACCAGAAATTAAACTGACTGATTGTATAGGAGGAAATGCAGCTGATGTATCTATTCAAGAGCATGATGCTCTACTCATTTGTACATTCCTTGCCCCAGATATCCAAGTAAAACCAGCAACATAACACTTCCCTTAAAATTAAATTAGAAGAGCCTTGCAAGAAGTGACTCACACATTAAAGCAATTGTAAGTTTTATATGCTCATCTTTGTATTTTTCTTAAAGTCTCTGAAACTCCTGAACACACATACTTTTCAACAGACAACCCTAATGTCATCTGATTCAAATTATGAAGTTATCTGAAACTGATTTGTTTCCTGTTTCAACCTAATACCAATGGAGAGATGGCAAATTCTTTGCCCCTGTCCTGATCCAAGATTTAGAAATCTCAGGGATCCGAGGTTTCACACACACTCATCATTAAGTCTAACAACAGCTTTAACTGCATCTGGAAATAAATCAAAGATTATGAGAAGAGTCTTTAATTTATATGGACATTGGTGTAAGTTTCTTTTTAAAATTTTGACGTAAAAGTGTTCCTAACCAATCCTACATTGAAACAAACTTCGAATAGAAGACAGGAATGAAATCCATTAAGCATTTGCCCTCTGTTTCTTAAAATTGTGGTATGCTATCCAATCTACCAACTTCAAGAAGCAGGCCTCTGGCTAGTCTGCTTTTATTATCTTTTGATTTTAGGTCTCTAAAGCAAAATGATTAAGATAGTTTGGACCTGTGATAAAAACACATTAATCTTCATAATGTTGGCTGAATAAGGAAAGGTGGACTGGTGAGCTGATACTCTTCCCCACAGAACCAGAAAGACTTAGAAAAACAAAGTATTTAGAACATGGAAATTATCTAACCTTGAAGCAGGAAAAGTCATATTTCTTGATATAGCTTTTTTCTAAATGCTTTCTTTATCAAGTTTATTCGGCCTAGGAGCAAGGTCTTCATTGTTCTTGGAGAAATTCCACAGGTGCTTAATGAGCAAGAGTCAAAGGCTATTACACAAGATTATGTACAAAAGCAAAGACAAAATGCTTCTGACTTATTGAGAATTCTCCTATGTTAATGTGCATGTTACGTGTATCAGCTTATAAAAAAGGCTCTGAAAACAGAGAGGACTGCCTAAAAATGTAACTTAGTGCTTTGGCTAGAGTTGTCCTCATCTTATTGCTGTGCATTCTGCTTTTGTGAGCGCTTGATGAACAGACCCAGTATAAAATAAGGGCTGCATTATTTAGCTGCTGTTTGTAAAAATGAAAGAGTAAGGTGAAAGATGAGCAACTCCAGGTCTATGGGGAGCTGGTGGGGCATGGATACAGCAGATAGTTTAATTGCTCTGCTTGGGGGAATGATCACCAGGTTCAGTGAGTTCATCAGATTTACAGACGTGTAGTAGAATGTGGGTAATAAAAAAAGTACAGGTGCACATAATCAGTCCTCCAAGCTCTGAACATTTCTGTGAGTGATAAAGGTGCTTTTAAAAAACCTGTGACATCACTATCTGGTAAAACATTGGGCTCTTTCGTTCCAGCCAAGCAGAAGGGAACAAACAGACCAACTAACAGAGCTTTCAAGATGTAATCATTATATTCAAGGATGTTATTTATCATATTGTGGAAAGACAAACTAAATGCTCAACTTGCTGATCTAAAAGAGCATGTCAGGAGGCAATAGGAAGGGGATAGGTATGGTATCTCATATGACTTCAGAAAAAGAAGCTTTACAGTCGTATCCTGTGAAGCATTCATCCTAAATAAAGATTGGACTTACAGAGCAAAAGCTGCAGAGATTTATGTAGTCTCAAAAGATTGCTATTGGTGTTTGGAAACCTCGTAACACTATGAAATGGATATAATGACAGAAAGGGAAGAACTTGGATGGATTATGTATTAGTTCGGAACAAATATATCAATTGTACATTAATGTTGATCAATGCCTGCATCCTCAGTATAAGTAGAAACATTGAAAGGCAGGTCTAAACATACCTTCTGATGCCTTTAGGGAAAGAACAGATTGTTTTTATCAAAAGTACCTGAAAGATCTAGCGAGCTAAAATTCAGCTGATGCCAAACTACGATGCAGGTGAAGATAGATGATGACTACAATAACCGATTCTTAAGCATGTCTGCAATTAGTAGTCACTTGTGGTAGTGATGGGTAAGTTTTCCAGTGAAGAAATACACGTTAAAACAGAACTATCCAAAGGGATATTTCACTTCAAGATAACTAGCTGACTCTTTGGTTTCATGCTACATTAAAAAAAAATATTATATTTGCCATCTATCTGGAGCAAATCCAACAGAAGTGAGCAGAATAAGGTTATATCCAAGATCCGCAAGGCTAATCCTTTACACGATTTTATGTAAATCACCGTAGTTTTAGAATGATAGGATGATTCAAGGGGGCATGTTCTGCCATCCTTTACCTCAAAATCAGCACTTATGTGAGATACATAGCTAGTGCCTCTGTACTTAGCTATGTGTAGCATCTAAGATGTAGATCAATTAGCATAGACCTTGTTTAGGGTGCAGTTCATCTCAACTAATTTCAGCCATCTCAACGTTTGGTATCACAACTCAGCTAGCTAGGAGTGAGTGGCAAGAGTTATAATTATAGGTCAAAATGTCACCTGTTAAATTTGTTAGGTGAAATGTGATAATGTGGGACTCGTTCATAAGGCAGCATGCTGAAATACTGCACAGACATTAATTTCTTTCTCTGTGTTCTTTAGATGAATAAGATGTCAAAGCTTGGACACATTCAGGCAGAAACAGAGATCATGCCTGAACAGGAAAGGAAATATAATTTGAAAGACCTTTCTTTTTAGGAGAACTTTGCCTTTCAGCAGAGGCAAAAGATTAGCGAGAGCTTAGGCCTTGTACCAGAAACCTTTATGACATGTCCTTTGTCTCTAGAACTCTATCATGAACAGCAAAACTGGAGTAGAGCATACTATACAATAAAAAAAAAAAGACTTTTATGCTTCTTTTGATTTCTCTCCTCATCCTTGCTATGCTGAATAATTGTGTCTGAAAAAAAAAGTATTGCCTGCCCTTTCCAAGCACTCATGGTACTCATCTTCTTTCATAATATCCTTTTTAAGGTAAATTCAGGAAGGATAAAGTATTCAGGAATAGGATAACATATTTCGCTCCCCTCCCCCTCCAAGTCTTGCTTATGCACATCAAAAATGAATTTAAGAAGTACATGTACATTTTTACCATCCCAATATTCTGCAGCAAAGCCTAATTAAACACAGAGGGTGGCAAATGACTTTCATTAATTTAGGAGCAGAGTAAGGGTGGATTAGGAAGCTTATAGGAGACTCAGGCTACCACAGAACACACTAAATCATATGTGCAGACTGTGTTGTCTACTTTGGGCATACATAGGAAATCCTGTGTGCCATATTTCCTATGGATGTGCATTCCAGTTGGGTGGGACTGGTGCACTGGCGTTGTCACATCTAGCCCAGGACAGAAGATGTACTGACAGCTGATTGTTGAGTCCCCATTCAAACTGTGATCTGAGACAGAAGTCATAGAATCATAGAATCATTTAGATTGGAAAAGACCCTTAAGATCACCAACCCCACCTGTAAACCTAACACTGCCAAGTCCACCCCTAAACCATGTCCCTAAGCACCACATCTACATGTCTTTTAAATACCTCCAGGGATGGGGAGACTCAACCACTTCCCTGGACATCCTGTCCCAGAGCTTGACAACCCTTTTGGTGAATAAATTTTTCCTGATATCCAATCTAAACGTCCCCTGGTGCAACTTGAGGCCATTTCCTCTTGTCCTATTGCTAGTTACTTGGGAGAAGAGACCAACACCCACCTCCCTACAACCTCCTTTCAGATAGGTGTAGAGAGTGGTAAGGTCTCCCCTCAGTCTCCTTTTCTCCAGGCTAAACAACCCCAGTTCCCTCAGCCGCTCCTCATAAGGCTTGTTCTTCAGACCCTTTACCAGCTTCGTTGCCCTTCTTTGGGCATGCTCCAGCACCTCAATGTCTTTCTTGTAGTGAGGGGCCCAAAACTGAACACAGTATTCAAGGTGCGGCCTCACCAGTGCCAAGTACAGGGGAACGATCACTTCTCTCCTCCTGCTGGCCACACTATTCTTGATACAAGCCAGGATGCTGTTGGCCTTTTTGGCCACCTGGGCACACTGCTGGCTCATATTCAGCTGGCTGTCAACCAACACNCCTGCCCATCTTGGTGTTGTCTGCAAACCTACTGAGGGTGCACTCAATTTCCTCGTCCAGATTGTTGATAAAGATATTAAACAGAACTAGCCCCAATACCAAACCCTAGGGAACGCCACTTGTGACTGGCCGCCAACTGGATTTAACTCCATTCACCACAACTCTCTGAACTTGGCCATGCAGCCAGTTTTTTACCCTGTGAAGAGTATGCCCATGCAAGCCATGAGCAGGAAGCTTCACCAGGAGAATGCTGTGCGAAATGGTGTCAAAGTCTTTACTAAAATCCAGGTTGACAACATCCACAGCCTTTCCCTCATCCACTAAGCAGGTCACCTTGTCATAGAAGGAGATCAGGTTGGTCAAGCAGGACCTGCCTTTCATAAACCCATGCTGACTGGGCCTGATCACCTGGGTGTCCTGTGGGTTATAATCCCTTAGCATTAGCATCAGACTTTGCAGTGTACTTTTTGTGCCATCTGAAAAGCAAGAGACGACAGCACTGTGTGCCTAGTTTGGCTTTATAATTACCTCCACCTCTGGATTTCCCTACCTTTTCAAGGAGGACACAATGCACTGCAAGCAAATTCCAGAAAGTCACACTACAATCAAAGACAATGACCCAGAGTGGATTTTCAGGATCCCCAAAAACTTACATAATTTCCTTTAGTGTCTTTATTATAGGAAATACTCCATAAGCTGTTTTAAAAAATTTATTTTCCCTAAACACAGTTTATGTCTTGGCTCTAAAAACATAGGGAAAGATCATATGCTTTCATTTGCATAATCCTTTTTGCTATTTTAACTGGTATCAGCCAAGAATTTTCTGTATAAATTGAAGATTCCACCCTTCATCACTGAAATCTTTACTCATCTTCCTTTTTACTGTTGAAAACAGGACTGCAGTCTTCAGTGAATTATTTTTTTTAATTTAATAAGCATTTCTTTATTTTACTCTTTTTGTTGCCATTGGCTGCCCACTTGTTTCTAGACAACAGATTTCAAGGATTTAGTGTATCAGTTTTCTCCTCCTGAAGACACCTATAGTTGAAATTTCTTCACAAAGACTTTAGTGTCATCAGTCAAACACTGAAATATTTGGGGTGGTTTTTGTTATTAAAAAGGGGTTATTTAATCAAGAGAAAAAGTAAAAACTTTTACTTCCTTGTCTAGGTAGCTTATGGATTTATAGAGAAGGTCAGGAAGAAAAGTCCATTTCTGAATCAAGGACTTTTCTATACAATGAGGACATCTGAGCTTCCTGTTCCTCATCTTTTCTATGTACAAATCCTTATTCATTCACCCAGTTAATACAATTTTCTTGTACGAAAATGTCAACCGCAAGTGTTCTATAAAAAGTATCTTTTGCATAGGCTGTCAAAGGGATGTCAGAACCAAAAAAACTTCCAGCTACCCTCTTTCAAACCTGTGTTTCTCATATGCAAGTAAGCTGGCAATAAGCACACTCCTGGAGACTCATCTAGAAACAAGGTGAGTAGTTATGGTTCTTCATTCTGGCCCTAAGTGTGTTCTGAACACCTTCAGCCACTCCATGAGTCTGGCAAGCTCCAGCACTGTCTGAGAGGCCCAGGCTGCTTGGCTGCCTTTTCATTCAGTGTTGCCATCAACACGTCTGTCCCTGCAGGTAGGAGGAGGTTTTCTGTTACTGTCTGAGCTTTGCAATTCAGGGGATCACACACCAAGATCCAAGTGCTTTAGTGTGCATGGAGGATCATTTATATGGCTTGTTTTCTGTTTTGCAGCTACTTCTTTTCTGCCTATGAAGTCAAAGGACTTTATTTTTAGGAAGAAGCAAAGACCAGCTGTTCTCTGATTTTCAGTAGCTAAGGCTTTGTATTGTAAGACTCAATAAAATTCCTGACCACAGCTTTTCAAGATGGAGCCCACTGATTTTGTATCACTCCCTTTTATGGAATGCTCTGGACCTAGAAGTAGACATAATTCTGTGACCTATTGTAAAATTCTTTGCACCCAAATCTGGAAGATGACCAAATGGAACAAAGGAAAAAAAACCCAGCCCAGAAAGTTGATGCTCTTCTTGCAGATTGCTTTACTGCAGCCAAACTTCTACCAAAGATGTTTACAGGGAAGTTTTTGCTAATCCAAGAGAAAATTTAAGTAACTTCAGAAATATTAATTCATTCTTCAGCAAAAACCATCTGGGTGGCAATGGTAAATTTGCAGACTTCTACAGTCCTACCAAAAGCTTTCTTAAAAAGATTGAGGGGAATTCCATGGCAATTCAGTAGAGAAAGGGTGAATGAGGAATGAAAAGAGTCGAGGAACCTCCCATGCCATCACTGGAGATGTCATATGGCTGAACTTGCTTTTTGTAGTCATCTTTCTTGGAGTCCTGAAAAGTAATCTATGGATCTTGTTCAGAGAGACCAGATTGCAGAAATCACCTCTACAAAGTGCTACTCAGTGGTACAAAACACTGTTAATTTCACCCCTTTTATTTATTCAGATTTTTTTCATAAGGATTGTTTACAAGAAGCAATTCCTAGTGTAAATGAAACCAGAAGCAAAGAATCTCTGGTACTGAGGTGCTACTAGAAACAAAAATAAATCTTTTTCGAGAGAAGGAGTGAGATGCTTATGGACAGGAGACTGTCTAATGCTGTCTACTTCTGCAGTTAATTTCTGTAGCACTGCTGTGTGCACTTTTCTTATGAAGAGCCTACCATCACAAATCTGCTTCTGAATACTAGGGTCCATAAAATTCCCACTTAATACAATGAATCAACCAAATAATTGAATGGTAACATTAGACAAGTATAGGCATTTATTTATAGGCCTGTAGTTCATAATTTGTAGGGGCAGGGGATGGGGAAGTAACCAAAGATTTATTACTATCATTAAACAGTAAAAGCATTAATATTATGCAGTCTTCTTGAAAGAGGGACCAGACATGTGGGATGACTTGCATAAGCACATTTCTGTTACTTGCTGGGATAAAAATTAATGGAATACTCTCCTAAGACTTTCAGCTGTAAAAAGGACCTGAACAGTGTTCTCCTCTATCTCCACCCACTTTCCCCATTTTCTTTTGGTGGTCAACATCTTTACTGAAGGCACAAAATAATCACTATTTATATAGGTCTGCCCTATATACAGTTGATGTGCTACTAATAGTTATGTATCCATTAAAATCTACAATTTATGTTCTGGAAGAAATTAATAAATTCAACCAATTTAACCAGATATAATTTTATGAAATCGATTATGTTAAATCTGTTAAATACAGAAAGCCATGATTAAACAGCTGTAAAATACGTTTGCGTTTGTGTGGTCTAAACAAATGAGGGACGCAGGAATCTGTATTTATCCTCACCTCCGTCAGTTTCACAAGATGAATTTTCCTCCTGTTATTTCAAAATTAAAAAATGATTTGCTGGATTGGAAAAACTTACATTGGCTTGGCCGTATAGCTGTGGTTAAAACAAATGGCTTGCCAGAAATCAATTTCCTATGTCAGGTCCAGCCAGTATGGACACCAAAAACAGCTCTTGAGGAAACCCAAGCAGTAGCTGCTGCATTTATACAGGGCTCTGATGGATCCTCAGGATGAGTAATGTCTCCAAGCTTGATGCAGCTTTTCTTGTGGAGATGGGTTTCCTTTTTTGCACTGAACTGGGCTGAGAAGAAGTCTTTTCAAAACCACCATTCCCAAACTGAACCTTTGGCATGTGCACCTCTGTTTACCAGTGTGGTTTCATGAGCTGTTTTGGACCCTGACAGTAGACTTCAAAATGTTTTGACATCAGCAAAGGTTTGTGATGACACATGCAACCCTTTTCAACACATGACATCATCTCTTAGGCAATTAAAAAAAAAAAAATAGCACAGAGTACTGAATTAAAACGGCAAGCCAAAGCTTAAAAAGCCTGTCCTGTTTTTTTTCCGGTTTGTTTTTTTGTTGGGTTTTTTGTTGTTGTTGTTGTTTTTTTTCTCAGTTAAATAAACCTTTGCCTCTTTCCTGGCTTCACCAAGCTATCTTGGATTGCATTATCCCAACTATTGGAAGAACAGGAAACCTGAATATTGTTTGTTTTCTCATCCAAATTCAAATAGGACAAGGTTTCTGGTCATAGAAATATCATCCATAATGTCTTTGTAGCCAGTCATTACTAAAGGTACATGTCTCATTGGACATGCATTACATTTCCTAAGCAGTTCTGGTAACAAGTTGTTATTTTTGATAATCCATTCATGTAAATTCTAAAATATCTGTTTATATTCTACTCAGCCAACTCAGTTGAGTTCAATGAAATAGCTGCATATTGGGGAGCATCCTGAAACTTCTCTAAAGACCACATTGTCCATTTGGACAGCAAATCCAGAACCATGGCCTCAAATGTGGCTAAAAGCATCATAGGTATCTTGTATACCCAGGTTAGACTGCTTGTATGACCTTCCTCATTGTCTGCATTCAGGCAATTTGCAGGCTGTCCAGCTGGCAGCCATATAAACACGGGGCAGATCTGGGAGGGCACCCACCTCCCATTTTCTCTTGTGACTCCTCCCTCAGAGTGGTGCAGACATAGTTTCTCAGCCTGCTATCATTGCTTTTTTCTTCTTATGTTTTCTTCTCCACTATCAGAAGATTTTTTTTTTTTCCAATTTGGACAAATGCTTAAACACTTTTTCTGCAATTTTGGTCAGGCTCTCAATGTTACCTGAATCTTTCAAGAGTCAAATAGGTGTCCCTGGGTTTATGTTTCCCCACATTCATATGTGTCAATGCTTTTACAGTGGTCCCATTTCTGCATATTACCTTTTACTCTCCCTAAATTATCTCCATCTAGAGATAATTTAGATCTCTCCAGGCTAGCCAGATGGACTCTAAGCCAACAGGTGGATATTTGGGAACACCATTCATTTCCATTCCTGCACTAAAAAAATGGCTAGTGAATTTCAAATTCGCTATTATGCAGTCATCACTGGCATTTTAGATAGTACCTTAACAAGAGGGTGACAAGAAATCTATGTAATTTTTGTTAGCCTTGTGTTTTCAGTCCATTGAGTGACTTCTGCTTCCATTGTGGTTGCTTTCATCCTGTCTGGCACATACACAGACTGTTCACATTCATTGATTTACATCACTCATAATGATGGCTTAAATAATATTAGCAGTTATTCAATCCAACGTCAAACTTCTTTGCATGTACTGTTATTTCCACAAAAGATGAGCATATTGAGCTGTTGAATAGCAGCATGTAATGCACCATCTATAATGTTATTTTGTTGATCTTCCACGGATAACTGTGAACTTTTTCAGCATTTCATCTTTGGGACCTACCTAAGATTTTCTCTTTTTCACAAGTAACCTAAAGGAAAGCTCATGATCCAGCCTTATTAAACACCGTTGGAAAGAGTCATAGCTGGCAGGCAAACGGCACCATATTCCAAATCACAATAAGCTATCATGGAGATGAAAGAGATTCACTTAGATTCTGAGACTGAGCTGATCGACAGCTGATGCAGTAGTCAGTTGTGGTAAAGGTTCATTGAATAGTATGGGCAAAAGCATCCTCCCTGGTTGTCTCTGCCACTGCCTCTGTTTCCTGAGGATTTCTACATAAATTCACAGATTTTCTAATAGAGATTGTGTCGGCTACACCGTATGGTGACCTTTTATTTTGGTATAGCTTTGGCAAGAAGCCTTTGGCTGTTACAGTGTCTTATGTTGCTGTCAGGACTACACATACATCTACTGCGCCATTACCATTCTCAAACTCATATGCAATGTGTTAGTGATATTCAGCATGTAACCATTACATAATTTTTCCTGAAGGAATATATAGTTTCCTCTGACAAAAGACAGCAACAAAGGTTGATAGGCAGTTTAAAATGCAATGATCGTATGATTCATAACATTAATAAAATAAAAATATAGTGCTGAAGTTCTTTGGCTTGGAAGTATCTTTTAGTGGTTTCAGAAGACATCTTATCTTCGAGATAAGATTGTGTATAGTTGAATATCTATTAGTCAATTAAAGGAGCCAGAGCTTTGTTGTCAATACGAAGTATTTTATCTGATTAGTGCAATAATCAAGAAACATTGTTTTTCCCTTCTTGAGGGAACATTTTTGCCAAGTTAGTTGCACACTAGGATAGCAGCTCTTTTTTATTCTTAGTTTGTGATTAGTCTTGCTTATTTGGTGCTTGACTGCTTTAGTGATATGCAGTCAATTGCACATGGCACTTAACCACTGTTCTCCCCGCTTGGTCTTCAATAAATTTCAAAATAATTTGCAATGATTCCTCTAGCTCTGTGATAACTGCTAGCTTTTTCTATCTGTGCAGTAACTGTTTCTTAATCAGATACAACTGTTTTCTCAGCAAAGGGATCATACTCATATATCTGCTTATGCTTCTGATGTCAGTTTTGACTTACCATTTGCTCAACACTGTCTTAAAAAGTGCTGCTTAGAGATGGTGCAGACTGTTTTGATGCATTTGGTTCATTATAGTCTGCTAATGCTTTAGTCTTCCCTATTATAATGTGAAATTTGTGCTTTAAATGCTCTTTCCCAGCTTCCTTTTCTTAAAATTGAGGCAGTGAGATAAGAGCACTCCTATGACAGTGGCTGTTGCTGACTGCTCTTCAATGAGGGTGTTGGACCAAGGTTGGTACATACCAGCAGTGCTACTGTAGGCAAATATCAAACAGAGGTTTTTCCTTCTTTATTCCTCACTGTGTTAAAATCTGGCAGTTGTAGCAGGCACACAGCCTGGTGAGGACTTTCTGTTTGGTGACTCCTTTAGGTGTTAATAGAAAATTGTCCATAGTGGCACAAATAGACCTTTTAAATAGTGCTGACAAATTGCTTAGCTGGACATATCTTCTGTTGTGGTAGTTGATGTCTATCTGGCAGATCTGTAGACTCTGATGAGTATGAATGAATAACAGCATCACAGAATGTCTCAGTTTGGAAGGGACGTCTGCAGAGCATCTATTCTAACCCTCCCTGCTCAGAGCAGGGTCACCAAGAGCCAGTTGCTCAGGTACATATTCAGTCAGGTTTTAAGTATCTCCAGAGATGGAGACCCCACAATCTCTCTGAGCAACATGTTCCTGTTGACTACCCTCACAGTAAAAATTATGTTCTTGTTTTTAAATGGATTTTCCTGCATTTCAGTTTGTGCCCATTGACTCGTGTCCTGCCACTGAGAAGAGTTTGTCTCTGTCTTCTTTACCCATTCCCCTGATCAGGTATTTGTACATATTGATAAAATCTGCCTGAGCTGTCTCTTCTGGCTGAACAGTCCCAGTTCTCCCAGCCTCTCCTCAT
The DNA here is from genome assembly GCA_013400535.1 of Scopus umbretta. NCBI lineage: Eukaryota > Metazoa > Chordata > Aves > Pelecaniformes > Scopidae > Scopus > Scopus umbretta. The sequence continues at coordinate 36,317 of VZTL01078155.1, forward strand.
ACGACGGACCCTCCTGTCCCTTAATCATCTTCTTGACCACCGCTGGACCCATTCCAGTATGTCAGGTACCAGGAAGCCCAGAACTGGGCCCAGTGCTCCAGGTGTGGCCTCACCAGTGCTGAGTAGAGGGGACAGATCACCCTCTCAACCTGCTGGCAAGGCTTTTCCTAATGAAGCCTAGATGCCATTGGCCTTTTTTCTGCAAGAGTGCATTGCTGGTTTAAGGTCACCTTGATGTCCACCAGAACCCCCAGGTCCTTTTCTGCCAATCTGTTTTCCAGACAGACGCTCCCCAGCCTGTACTGGTGCCTGGGGCTGTTACCCTTGTCACAGGCAAAACAGTCTTACTGCAGTGAATATTTTCTTGATTTAATTTATTGCTAATTAACACAAACTTCTAATGACTGATTTGATATTGAGAAAAAGAAGACAAAAAATGAAACAAGCACCTAAGTAAACACCTCTCCTCCCACTTTCTAGCTTCAGTGTCCCCCATGTTCACTGGAGGCTGGGGTTGTTTGTGGAATGGTTTCTGTTTGACACTCTGTGCTTATTGTTCAAAGCTGCACTTTGCTTTCTACTGTCCCCCCCTCCCCACCTTGTTTCTTAGTGTCCCTGCCCTGGCGTGGGTGGCCCATGGCTGCAGCCCCTCAGGGGTGTATGAGTGTGCCCCTCACCTCCACCTCACCCTTGTAGCTGCTTGTTTCCTAAATCATCTGCTGAGAGGGCCTGTGGGCTCCTCTGACTGCCTGAAGTTCTGATGCACACCAGGGTGCTCACACTGATGACAAAGCCTTTGGGTGCACAGGGTGGTCCATGGCCTCTTCTTGCACCTATCACCTCCACAGCCTTCTCCTGCTCAGAGACCATGCCGCTCATGGCCAGCACACTCCCCAGGTTCAGGGATTTGCTTTTCCTTTTGCTGAACTTTGTGTGGTTCATATCAGCTCATTTCTCCATCCTGCCCAGGTCTCTCTGAATGGCAGCGTGATCCTCTGGTGTGTAAACCTGTCCTTCTAGTTCTGTAGAGGGTGTGCTCCATCCCATCCTCCAGGTCATTAATGAAGATGTTAAGCAGGACTGGTCCTAGTATCAAACCTTGGGGGACACCACTAGTGACTGGCCTTAGCTGGAGCAGGTGTCACTGATCACAATCTCTTGATCGTGGCAGTTCAGCCAGTTTTCTGTCCACCTCACTGTCCATTTATATAGTTTGTATTTCATCTGTCTGTGTGGATGGCAGGGTCAGAAGTCTTGCTAAAGTCACAATAAGTCACAGCCACTGCTCTCCCCTCATCCACCAAGCCAGTCATCTCATCATGAAAGGCTATTGGGTTGGTCAGGCATGACTTGCCCTTCATAAATCCATGCTGAATAGTCCAAATAACCATTTTGTCCTTAATGTGTTTGGAAATGGTTTTTGGGATTATTTGGTCCACAACCCCTCCAGGGATCAAGGTGAGGCTGACTGGCCTGAAGTTCCCCAGATCCTCCTTCTTGCCCTTTTTGAAGATATGAGTGGCATTTTCTTTCTTCCAGTCCACAGGAACCTCTCTTGATCACCATGACTTTTCAAAGATAATTGAGAATGGCCTTGTGGTGACATCACCTGGGTCCCTCAGCATGCATAGGTGCATCTCATCAGATCCCATGAACCTGTGGATGTCCAGTTTGTTTAAATGTTCCTTAACCTGAATGTTGTCCACAGAGGGTAAATCTTTCCTGCTACAGACTCTCACACTGATGTCAGGGGCTTGGGATTCCTGAAGGCCAGTCTTACCAGTAAAGACAGAGGTGAAGAAGGCATTGGGTATATTGACCTTGACCTTTTCCATATCTTTGTCAACGAGGTCTCCTGCCTCATTATTGAGTGGGTCCACATTTCTTTCTTTGGCTTCTGATGTACCCAGAGAAACCTTTTGTGTTGCCCTTCATGTCCCTTGCCAGATTTAACTCCAGATGGGCTTTTGCTTTCTTAGCCCCATCCCTGCATGCTTGAACAGTGTCTCTACATTCTTCCTGGGTCATCTCTCCCTTCTTTTACTTCTTGTATGTTTCCTCTTTATGCTTGAGTCCCTGTTGTACTGGCATGGTGACCCCAGCTAAACACACATGATCACTGAAATACAATGTTTTTTAAATAAACATATTCACTCCTGATTATCTGTAATTCCTTAAAATTTAGCAGGGAAAATGAAAGGAAGACTGTGTTTCAGCTCCTGTAGTGAAATTTGTTATGCAGAACAGGCAGGTCCTTTGCTGCCTTGCTTACATCCATGAAAAAAAATCAAGAATTTTTGTAAATTTATCAAATTCAGCATACAGGTGAATTTATCAAATTCATCACTAAGGGGAAAAAAGAACATACAGCTGCTGGCCAATTATTCTGCAATGGCAACCCATCTCAGAACGGGGTACAACAAAGCACTCATGGGACTTATTAATACACCAGTTTGGACTATACTTCCAATTTATAATACCTGGTCTTATGCAAGAAGGACAGAAACTTGAATGACAGGAAAGGCCATCTCAGAGGGCACGATCTTTTCTCTGTGTAATGAATTCTAATGAAGCTAGAAAACAAGGCTGCCTTTATGGAGAAATGGGAAAGGACATAAAAGTAGATATTACCTTAGCACAACAGGGAAAAAGTTGGAAGATGGCCAAGACCTTTTCTGTTTGTGTAACCATTAAGGCAAATATATTGATTGTATCTCACGAGACTTAAATTAAGGAATACATTAAAAAAAAGAAAGAGTCCATAAATGCTGGAAAGCATGTGACATAGTAGGTGGACATACAGTAGGAATGGCCTGGAATACCAATAATTTATGCAACAATGAAAAGCAGAAGTTTTAAGATGGTTAGATCCAGGATCTGTCAGTCAGAGGAATCTGTTGAGTTACAATCCAAAGAACTGGACCTATTGATAAAAAACTACTACTAGCAACTCAGGGAATGACGACCTGGCAAAAGAAGAGAGTAGGTTCTTCTGCTGTAGTGAAATAAAATATATCTTTTTTTAATGGAGAAAAGTTTTAGGTAACTTTGTCTCAGACTGTTGTCTAATGTAGCTCCCACTTGTGAAACTTGAACAAAATAATGATAAAAGATTGACCAAACATAAATCTTTCAAGTTTAATACAGTTTGTTAACTCTTATATAGGAAATTCCTGTATACTAGTAACAAAATTACTGTAGGCATGATTTACAATTTAAGTTTTATCACCGGTGCTGTGTGGTACAAAGCTTGACTATATGTGACCTGTCACTTTAGTACCATTAGCTTCCAGGTTTCCCGAGTAAAAGATGTCTTCACTCCAATAACACTTCATTCTCTAGTAAAACATGAATTGTTTAGTTCATGTTTAGCTTTTCAGTACATCTGAACTTTTATACTGTAAACAGCTGGAAACACTGAACATTATTAAAAAGTATTAATGAGCTCAATTAAACCTCAAACCATGCATGATTTTCACCAATTTTCACCTCCAAATGTGCTGGATTTCCACACAAGCCTACTTAATTAAAATGTTTTGTGCACTGATATGTCCTCATGCAGGCAAATTAATATACATGCACTTTTTGACACCTTGTCACAGAAGTCACATGCAAAGAGGGAATCCAATGTTTGCATGAATAAAAATGCTTGTGTATTTGAGCAGCCTCTTATAGAAATAGCTAGAATAATATAACAAAGTAAGTAGTAAGCCCTACCTCTAATATTATTCTACCATGCAGCTGTTTTCTAGATTTATAATGATGGATCTGATTTTTCACCCTACTTTGAGTTTATTCTATGGAAACTCCAATAATTTAAATGGTGCCAGAAGAAAATTTGGCAGAATGTGTTTTTCTGTGCAACCAGCTATTCCTCATACAGCCATTTGTGTCTGCCAGCATTGCATATAGACTAGAAGTTATGTCCAGTTTATGAAAATCAGCAATCAAGCTTCACTCCGTATCATACCTAACAGCTCTGAGTGCATGAAAATAACAGCAAGAGTTTGTGAGAGAAACAAGAGGAGTCAAACGGTCATTTTGCAGTCAAAATTTATTAACATAATCATCATCTAATTTACTAAATAAATAAAAAAAAATAAATAATGTAGAGAGAAAATACTAATGTGCTTAGGCATCTGTAACACTTCCTATTCTGGACTTGACTTTTCCACCATCTAGTGTTTACTCTGAGGATATGTTATCGATGCTGCAGGAAGCAGAGGCATTACCAAAGTTCAATATATTAAACATTCTTCAAAGTTGATGTGAAAAATAAATACCAGATAATAAACTTAACATTTTTCTTTGAGGATGATATGGAGCCTGACTATACTGACAGTGATTAAACATCCTGAAAGATTGATCTAAGACATGTTGGGAAAACTCAGATATTGAGAACATACACCTGTCTGCCAGATGTGTGTTATGGCAACAAGGGTGAGGAAGGAAGACTACCGCAACAATTAAGGTTCAGGTTTTATTTTCAGACTTGAAAATGTGACTTACAGTGAGTGCATGGATTTGATTCTTCATAAAACCAACTCCTCTTCATCCAGTTTCTTTTACTTTTGCTCCTTGATTAATGCATGCGTAAGTACATACACATGCAAACAAACTTATTTTAATCTGTTACGTACAGCACCCCTAATGAGACACATACATTTGAACATTAGAAGAGCTGCGATCAGTTTGAACATTTGATGTTGTAAAGAAAACTTCATTATTGCAGCTCCTGTGCAGTAAAGATTAGAGCAGAAATTCTAGAATTTTATTCATGGAGTGAGATCTCATGAGTGGAAAATGCCTTGTAACAAAATTTACCCACACTACACTACAAGATGACCACATTAAAAAACGTCCTACAAAGACTCCATGGACTCCAGCTGTCCTGGGCACCTCTCTGAGCTGTTGCGTTGGAAAGTGACTTCCTAAATAGAAACGTCAATGAAATTTGCTCTGCAGGTTTTGAAGCCTTGCCTGTATCACACATTTTCTGTGAGGATTCACCTGCCCATGTCAGAGAGGAAGTATGTGAGCACCTGTGAATTACAAACGTGGTGTCTCACAAAAATCTTATGTGTTTTGCCAAACAAGCTAAGCTTCTCCTCACATGTAGATCTAGTGGTCTTCCTGAAAAACATTAAATGCTGCAAAGAGCATGTTCTCTGGTTGTCCAGGAGGACACGACTATTACTGCAACATCTCCAACCAGCTGTTTTTTAACCATTTTCCTCTGATGCTGCTTGAATGCTTGCACATGGCCAGACTGTACAAGTGCTCTTCTGGGTCAGACCCAGTGACCGGAGTAAGTTGCTCTAGCTCAGTATTTTTTCTGTGACAGTGTATGAGAGTGTATTTCTAGAGAAAACTGTAATATCAGGATGATCCTGTACAAAATTTTGCATTTCTCAACTGCTTAATGCACTGCAGGGTAAACACTGCCCCAAAACTTTGGCTGAGAAGACAAAGGGCTGATCATTTATTCTGACCTGCAGTCTGAGTGAAATTAAAAAAACAGAAAAAAGGCACTGACATATGCTTCAGTCCCCTTGAGGATTTAGGGGATGGTGGGCCTTAAGTCTACTGCTGCCTAGGAACTGTGGGCAGGACACTGTTGCCTCTCATGGAGCGAGCCATATGCTAAATACGAAGTGAAGCAGTCTATGTCCTCTCTAAGTTGCCTACTTAGCTGAAAGACATAGCTAGCAAGTGAACACAAATATATTTTTTAATAATTCTTAATAAATGGTTCTTGACTAGACAGTTTTGACAATTTCTTTTCTTTCTGTTTGTCCAAGAATAGGCATGGATCAAGGGCAAGTCAAAACTGGGAAGGCAGGGTGTGCTTTAAACTAGATTAGCAGAGACGTTTCAGCTAATGTACAAACAGGCCATGATCATGTCTAGGACATTCATTTAGCACACAAATTGTGCATCAGAGCTGAGTCAAGCAATGCAGTCTTCAGTGGAGGAGGAATTCCAGAAATTAATCACAGTCACTGGGGCACTTCACACCATTATAAAGAGATCAGTCTCACATATGGTGATGAGGAGGTTTTATTCTATGTCACCTTTGATGGTGCAGGAGTGCCAGGCCCTCCAAAGTTACCAAGCACGTCTGAAAGTGTGTTCAAATGCAGTCTGAAGACCTGGTGAAGAAACAGAGCTCTGGGACATGGGGAAAGAAGGAGACAGAAATAGTGAACAGGTGAATGCTTGGGAGCAATTGCTATAAAGTAGGAGGGCTTCAGGGGGATTTTTTAGGAGGGCTGGAGGTACTAGGTGCTGGAAGAAGTTCAGTAAGTAAAGAAGTAAGGGCAAAAATAATTGGAAAAAGGAACAAATTGAAGACTTTGGAAGAACAGAATTAATTTAAGGAAGGAACGGTGAATTTGAAAGAGGATAGGTTATGTTTTCAGTTTTTCTGGGGCATAATATACCTTGCCTTGCATTTAGATTACTTATTTCATCCTAAAACAGGTGACTGAAATAGGCAAGCTGACTGACACTTTAACAGGCCTTACTTCTCTTCATTGGCTCTACAAAGAGCTGGTGGTCACCACATGTATATAGTGAGTGACTGTAGAGGTGACTACACTAGAGCCATCTAACTTTCAGGAGAGATGAATAGCATCCCATGTTTTGTGAACAAAGCTCAGTCTGAATTCGATCGAGCCTAGAAAAAGCTGTAAAACCTGCCAGTCAAAGGATCAGTCTTCCCTTCAACAGGACAACAGCCAGTTCAGAAAATGACTCACCAGCTCTGGCAAGAGGAAAATATCAAGGCAGGGGAACCAAATCAGACAGTGCCCTGAGCCACTGGTTATCTCCTACAGGAGGAAAGGGAGGAAGGAGGGAAGGAGATAGTCCGTAGCCACCCCTCACAGCTTTCCAGGAGAATGCTAGCAATTCAGCTTCTGAGTCATAGCCACGCGCTGCTCTCCTGCAGAAGGGGTGGGATTTGGAGTAGAATGGCTTGAGTCATTCCTTGAAATTGGCCCAAGTGCAAACACTCCAGGTCTGATGAAAGCAAATATATTCAACCTAGGATGCAGGACATAACTGCAAGTTTTTTTTTCCGTAAGAGGCTGTGGTGCGCTTGTGGCTTTAATGCTCTGTGCTAGTTCCAGCCCCGATACAGACTGAGTCCTTTAGCCTCCCTCTGGAAAAAAAACAAACAGCATTTAAATTCATTCCAGCCACATTCGCATGCTGTCCTGTTGTGCAGTCTCAGAGTTTAGGCTACAAAAGCATGTTGAAGACACTGTGTGTTCCAGCTCCCCAAGACTCCCTTAGGCCCAAGTACTTTCCTCTCTTTGTGCTCTAGATGCAGCACAGAGGTTTTCAGTGCAACAACATGGGTTGGAAATCTGAATTTTGCCTCACTTGGGACAACAGAGCCACTGTAATGAACAGCAATTTCACATTTCTATGGAGTAGGAACATACTTTTGCACCAGCCTAGCACATGGGAGAATCTATCCAAAAGCAAAGTTAACATTCCCAAAATAAAAAAAAAAAAAAAAGAGAAGCCAGTAAGATGGTTCTGCAGTCATTATTGTGGCAAAGACAGCAAATTTGATGCATTTGTACCATTCCAGGCCCCCTGCTAATGCAATAAATGTTCTGAAAGTTTTTTTTTTTGCAGCTTTCTCCATTTCTTCTGACATAGGTGAAGGGTTATGATCAGGTACAGGATAGAATAAATGCATTTTATGCAAAAAATCCATAAAAATTACTGTCAGTTTGTTTCTCATATAGTGCTTATAGTGCCACTGGTATATACAAAAGTTGTCCTGAGTTCACAGGGAAACTAGTCATACTGAAATGATTAAAGCAAGCCAGAGGGAGAATTATCTGAGAAATCCGTAGTGCTTTATGGATGAGCTGGCATATATAGTATTTACCATATCATAACTCATACAAGTCTTACTATCTTAATGAGTGACAATAGCATATCTGGAAAACATCTGCCCTGGAAAAGGACACATCAACTACTCTCTGTCTGCTTGAAAAATGTAGATATAGTATTACTCTATGTCAGCCATGCATATCATATGTGGTATGAAATGTCTTCAGTGGTAAAAGAATAAGGAGTACATGTTTCATTTCTAAATGCCCCAGACTAGACTCTGATGTCCTTTCTCAGAATGAATACCCCTTACTCCCTGAGTAGTCTAATGCAAAATGGGGTACATGTTTTCTACTCAGCAGGAGTTCAGATTACTCTATGAATTAAATCCCAGCAGGGCTAAAATAATTTTCCAGCAAGTTAGTAAAAAAGTATTTTGCAATGAAATATAATTGTTTTTCCTGTTCTTATGAAGAGACTAGCTTTGGGAAAAAAGAGAGAAAAGCTTAAAGAAGGTGTTTCTTTTGCAAATTTAAAATAAATCACTCTAGGTTACCATGGCCGTTTATATAGCTGCTCTCTTTTCCTTTTCAACTGTCATGCATGTTTTGGCTGGCATGATTACAGTATATTCCTAATCCCTAGAACAGCATTTTTCCCATCAGAACCAGCAGCAGCTGCAGCCTGAAGATGTTTATCAACACACCCACCTGTGTTTTTGTCGTGGACCGCCAATGATGCCATAACTCCTCCTGTTCTTTCCACTATGTAGGTGTTTTTAGTGTCTTCCAAAGAAATGGACTTCGAGAGCTGGGATATTTCCCATTTGATATTGTGTTTTACTAAATTGAACTTTGCTTTATTGGAAAAACTCCAGAATGATCAGACCCATGGCAATTACAAGAGGTAGTACATACAACCTGCCAGTTTTAAAAAAAATGTAGTGTCCAGCTCTCAACTCTTTAAAAAGCAGCTATTTTCTACTGAAAGAACCAGTAGAAGTTTTTCACTGCTACTGCAGACACTGCCCTCTTTTTTACATAAATTGCTAAAATACTGGACCCACAGCAGGTTATGGTTTGTTTTCTGGCTCAGGGTGCAGATATAGTAATGGGAAAAAGTCAGCTTCGTGGGCATCTTGAATGTTTGCAATAATTGTCTTTCTTCAGTAGTTATGCTTTGTCATTAGAGAGTGTGAACATTCTCATTCTTATTAACAGAGTGATCTTTAGCCAAGGAATTATCTAATAGAACAGCTGGGACTCTTTGAACCAACATGTGAACTTAATAGAAGTTCACAATTCAGACAACTTTGCTTTGGCTTAGCTTTTTCTTTCTTTTTCTTTTCC
>VZTL01078158.1:0-22147 GCA_013400535.1 Scopus umbretta
ATGCTTAGTTGCCAATTGGGGTTTAACCACAACACTGATAATGGCTAAATATGTTCCTCTACTTGTAGTTCTGCTTTAATTCAACTTATTAATTGTCCAGCAATTCAGACTTCCTGTATTCTTGCTTGATAGTCTCTGATTTAAGAAACAAAATTAAAACAAGTAATCAAGCACTTTACCGCAGAGTATCACTTTCTGTATGTGTACGCGTTTGTGTCAGGTAGGCACAAATGTTTTTTCTAAAAATTTTGGGGTCTCAAAGGGCAGGTAGTTAAATGATAGCATTTTGCTTGACAACACAGCATAAACTGATATAATATACATATTTTTATTTAGATTTTACCATCCTCTTCTGTTACTGATTAGTGATGTTCCATCTGCTAATAATGTACTTATTTACAGCAAGTTTTTCCATTCGTCTTTAACCTATTAGTGGGTTTTGAGAATTTTTGGCATGTGGACAGTTAATCCAGAGGTCTCAAGGCAACAGCTGGAACACTGGAGTGTCTGTGCAGCCTAGAGATGATTTCCAGACATTTCATTTCTTTCTCATATATGGAAGTGGAAAAAATCTTTCTTTGTGGCCAGTCATGAGAATATCTTTGACATCAACTACTTTCTGAGTATACAAGGACAAAATAATATGGATAATGCTGAATATCAAATGTTTTTCAAGGGCTGGCACCCTGCCTCATCAACACATCTGCCAAGATCATACTTAACATTAAGAGAAAACAGTCTATTTATAGAGTACATAGATCTTGGCCTTTCTGCAAGCAAACCTTGCCATTCTGAGATGAATGAACACAAATGAATAGAAAACATTGCAAACACAGAACCATTTTGCTTCTGCTTGTGCATAAGCTACATCTTAGATGTTCGTGGGGAATGGCGTTTGATATAGCTACTCAAATATATGCAAATGGGAGAATGACCTTCGTGTATGGATACAGGTCATAACACAACTTTTACCTCTGTCTTTAGGATATGAATTCCACATCTTTTCTTTCACTTTTTGGCTAACAGGAATTCCAAGCCTCTTCCACATTAATTCATCAATTCAGTCCGGATGACTCCTCTATCTCAAAGTCTGTCTTTTCGAAATGGAAATCCATAGTTTATTAATCTTAGTTTAAATTGAATTCATTCGTGATCACCCCATTCAAGGTTATTTTCTGCAATCAGCTCTTCTTTTCTGCCCTTGCCACTTACCAAAACCTCATCTAAAAATAGCATAAAATCATCCCTTGCTGATTCAGTAGGTATTTGGTGAATAAATCTGTTTACTATTAAATCCTGAAATAGCTGCAGTTTTTAATTGTGCTTAGCATTAATTATTCAGTCCATATTAGTTACCCTATTTCTTTTACTTTCACATTTTACTTTCTAGTGCATATAACCTTTGATATTTGTGTTATAATTAAGCTTCTTAGGATTAGATTTTGCATTTTTCTTGAAAATTAGGTGTTAAAACCAAGGTTTGATTGCTGATGTTTATTGGTGATTGTAATTTCTGGGCAGTTTTATCCTTTCTTACCTGCAACAACTTTGGAGACTCAGAAATTCCTTTCCAGGAGTACACAGTTGTTGCTGTTTTGTCCAGAAATTATAGCCATGAAATAGGTATCCTAACAACTAGAGACAGACAAGCACAGCAAAAAACAGTGTTTACTGACCTTAACCAATTAAAACTAAATCCTACAAGGCCTGGTTATAATTGTTTCTTTAGTATCTGCTCTTCCATCTTACACCAGTATTTTATTTTGTTGCTTCATTTACACCTTACATTGGTTCACAAACAGCTCAGATGTTTCTCAATGTCCATAGCAATTTCTGTCTTCCAACTCATTGATACCCTTTTATTCATTGCTGAATCTCTATATACCTGTTATTTTTCTTTTTTTATACTAAAGCCAGATGGACATTTACCTGAATCTTTTCAAACCTTCTTACACTTCTACTTTGTTTCTTTTTGTCATTTAAATCTCATTAAATGGGATTTAGTCTGATAATTTTTTTTTTATTTACTACTCAGCACTTTTGCAAAGGTGCATTTGATGACGTTTCAGATGGAGACCTGGACTCCTCGGACATGCATTTTTTTTAATGAGCAGCCTCTATGAACAGTAAGCACATACTAAAAATAAATCACTTGCATTATAATGCATTTAGAACTCAATCTTGTTATAAGTATATATTTTTTTCCTCCAGGCACCTTCCCTTTCTTTACAGTCAGGCTAACTTTACAATCACACTGTCACTTAGAGTATGTAGAGTTAAATTATTGCATTTTCTTCCTAAACAGTTAAGGCTAGAGCTCCAGTGGTGTTTGGAATTAAGAACATTTTCATGAAGGTTTTTCCATTCTGTTCCATCCTGGCCAGCACAGAGGCAAACTAAGTGGCACATATCTTCTGCAATGTAAGTCCTCAGAGATGAATGTACAGTTAATTAGTACAAACAAAAATGATTTTAAGTTCAAGTGTTCATGCTTTAATGTACCTGTTCTCCACAATTGCCTTGCCTTGCCTTGCTTTGCNACACTGAAGACCAACCTCAAATGCAACACTGAAGGCTACTTATGTCTATTAGCTCAGTTGTTGCTGGCATATTCTTTTGTGCACTGAACAAGCAGACATAAATGATCTGGGAATTCTTTTTTCTTTGATGTTTGTTTTTTTTTATGAAGAAGCAAAACTATGAAAGAACTAATGTATACTCTGTTTTTAAGACTGTATTGAAAAGTATGTGGCATGAGGTATTTTTTGCCTACGGCCTCAAATACTGAAAAAAAAAAAAAAAGGGATCACCTTAAAAACCACTTTATTTTTAAAAAGAGTGTATTTGGGATTCTCTTTATATGACTGCTACCTACTAGGCTCTTCTATTCCAATGTGAGGAGTACAAAGACATTTTTTAAATAATATGAATGTAAACAAGATTTATTTGTATTTATGTTATTGTGGACTGAGTTATGATATCTGAATATTTAGTTATTTCAGTCCTGGAGGTAGAGGTATAAATGTACTTATAATATTGTAGATTTCAGAAAATGGACTATGGAAGTATGAGGAAAAATAAGTGAAAACATTGTGGAGAGCATGCAGAGTATAAACTACAGCTCCTAAGAGAACAAAGTCCACGTAATTCTGTTTTCTGATTTTTACCTTTCCCATTAGGTTAGACAGTTTTCTAGACTGAGCATTGTTAGAGCAGTAGTAGCCCAAGGCAGTTGGTTGAAGATGAGACATCATAAAATCTGGACGGTATAAACAGAAAAATGACTGAGGAATTTAAATCACAAAGGTTTGTTGGTAGTTGTAGCTGAACTTGTTCAAAGTAATGTAGTCAGATGTAATATGTGAGCAGTGTGTCCAGACAGAACATTCAAACAACAAGGCTGAATATTTACTTTGTGCTTTGTGTTAAGGATAAATGAGTTCTCTGCTGTCAGCTTGTCTTATGGTGTTGTGAAATCAGATCAGTGCCCAGTATTCCCAACGTGTCTAAGTACAGAAGAATTTTCAAACACACACATTTTATTCTTTACTTTTCTGTTTCTATTTACTAGCTTATTAATCGGGGACAGGAGATAATGTAAAAGAGCTGAAAACCAGCATCATGACACAAAGTTCCCAAATATTGGAACACAAAAGAGATTTATACCTGCACAAAAACATTCTTCTCTTCCTATTAAATGTATAAATCTACCAATCTGTTCATCTAACCACACATACACACACTTAAAGCCCTGTAAATCCATTATAGTCATTTGTATAACCACACAGTATCTATAGATTATTAATATCAATGAATACATATGTTATTGTTATGAATATTTACACATGCACATATGAAACCATAATCTATGTATACCCATTTTATGGGTAATAATCCATATAATTGTTCTGAAGTGTTCCAAAGCTAATTTTGAAAAGTCCTCCATTAATGGCAGTGCTACTATACAAAACCCACAGAAATTAGGAACTGAAAATTACAGAAAAGTAATGGAACATGTAGCCTAATAAAAAAGGCCTTCGTCAGACCTTTGTCCTGGAGCTCCCATTTCAGTGTTATGTATGTGTATACATTTTATGGTAGTAAGCAAGGCTCATGTGACTTTATTCTACAATGTTCATATGTCTGTAAACACGAATGTATTAAAAAGATATAACTATATAGAATCTTTTCACTGTTCACTGACATATGCCCATTTACCGTAGCTTTTTGTTTTGAGAGATGATGCCATGCTTCTAATCCTGGGGAAGTAGACCCAGGATCTTCCATCACCTAACATGGATGAAAATGAAAAAAAACCCACATAGATATATATTGATTTTCACAATTGTTACTGTATAAACCTATTGGCTTCCTTCACTTTAATTTCCAGCATATCATTTCAAAACAGTTTTGTGAACCTCTGTGTTCTGATAAAGACTGTCATGCCAGCTCAACTACCTTGCCAGACACCAGAAAATCTACACTGGAAGTGTGAATGCCCCTCTGAAAAGAAAAACCTAGCAGATTGAGAAAATTCAGAAATAAAATATAAAGACACAAGAAACTGAATTTCTTAAGTTCTACTACTCACAAAACTACTGATTTTTTCTTGTTTGCTGATTTAAAGACATTTGACTGAGCTGTCAGAATAACATGGGGGAGACATAACGAACCATGAATTGTGCTGTCTGATTTATTCAAGTATCTGAGCTCTCCAGTGCTTCCAAGCAACCAAAGACTCCAAACAAAACAAGTTGCTTTTGTTCTTTTGTTTTTGACTTAACTTAGAAAATGTGACTTCACTTTCAGCTGTACTGAACAGAATAAAATATGGGACAGTGCAGCTTTCTGTTTTAAACTTGCAAAATATACTTATGAAATGACACTTTCTTACAGTATTAATTTAAACACATGTATATTTAAGGTCATATTATACTGGATGTGGAGCTATGTCTTCCACATCCTTCTTGACACAGGTTGGTTTGGTCCCCATTTCTTAAAAATTAACTAGTGTGGGTGGATGTGGATGTGTGTAGAATAAGAAGAAAATGTATGACAGTGTGGCTGTATTAGGGCAGCCAATGTACAGATTGTTGCTTTTAGATCTTTTTAGTTAGCCTGTTAGAAAAAAAGCAATGCTAGTCCCAAAGCCTTGAATAATTCTATACAAACTGTATCAGTGTTTTACTTTACATTATTTTGAAAATTAGGTTAAATTATGAGTGTTTATATATGTACTTTACTTCTACCTTATTTATTGCCCCACTTGCTTGCAACTGCAGGAAAGTGTGTGTAGTTTTCAGGTGTGACTTTTACAAGTCACTCTTGGTCCATGGACTATAGATGGAAGAACACCACTTGAGATTACCCAGTGAAGTTTTACACAGTTGTGAGTGATAATAAATAGAATTCAGAAACTGAAGTCAGAAACCTGATAACAGCAACATGTTTTAATATGTTTGCATTTCCTTTGGTGTGACACTCGCATACAGAAAGCCACCAGAAGTTTCATTTAATGATACTTTCTCAAAGTATTTTCCCAGTTTGTGGTTAAAAGACTTCCAAAACCAGTGATTTTTTGGTCTGTAGTTAATAGCCCACAGCAGATATATCTTCTCTTAATTTACTCAGTTATCTTTTGAATTGAAGTAAACTTTAAACACCTGTAGTGTCTTGGAACAAGATGCTCCAATGCTCGACTGTACTTTGTAGAAACAACTTCCTCCTTTTCACTGTTTTGAACCTGTTACCTCCTAAGTTCATTTGATGTCCCCCTGTAAGATGGTAAGTCAGTCTTTATTAATCCAGTCCAAGGAGCCACTGTGGTGATAGTTTTACTTGTTTATACTGGCTTTAAAAAAATTTCCTTCTATTTTGTAACTTGTAGCTGTGTTCATGCTAATATATTGTACTTCTTTCTCTCTCAACCTCCACATTATTTAGTCCTGCTCTGAGCAAGGTTATATGATACAAAAAAAACAGGTTGGCTTTAAACTCTTTTGTTGCTATATTTTGATCAGCAGCTCATTTTTTCTATGTTAAAGTAAACCAATATGTTATTGTGCACTGGTATTATATACAAACTTATATACACATATACATGTGTAAAAACATACATGTTTCTGTAGGGGATCTGTCCACAACAGGCCAAGTAGGCTGTGTATACATTAGCTTTTTTAGGTTGGAAGAGCAGTGTGGTTTTGAAGAAAATGTCCTAATATCTCATGGGGAAAAATGATACACCTTTTTATTGGTTCCATTTATTATATCTTTTTTATTAGTTCTGGAAGTGCAAGTGACTACTGTCGTGATTTAACCCCAGGTGGCAACTAAGCGCAACACAGAGCTGCTCACTCAATCCACAGCCATAGTCACTCTGAAGTGCACCTGTTACGGTGTGGTCTTCTCCATGGGCCACAATGCCTTCAGAGATATACCTGCTCCAACACGGTCTTACCCATGGCTGCAGTCCCTCCGGGGGTGTACCTGGTCTGTCGTGGGCTTATCCATGGCCACATGCTTTGAGGTGCTCCAGCATGACCTCGTGCACAGCCACAGATGCTTTGAGATGTACTTTCTGTGGTGTGGACTTATTCTTGGGCCACAATCCCTTCAGAGGTATACCTACTGCGGCACAGATTTAACCATGGCCACAAACGCTTCAAGATGTACCTTCTATAGCATGGGTTCATCCTCTGCCACAGACACTTCGGCGTGTCCTCCTCCTGCATGGACTCATCCACAGGTCACAGTCCCTTTCACTCAAGTTCACACTGGAGTTCCAGCCTGTTCAGTACAGCAGCACAGAAACAGCAGCGATGCCCTGGCCATCTGCCAACCCAGGCGCGTGGCCATTGCTGTTATCAGAATGTTCCCAGGCACAGCAGAGTAAGATGATCAGCAGCACAGCACTACAGCAAAAAGCAGCCCCTAACAACCACTAGACTCTAACATACAGTGAGGCAAACAAACTCCATGGCAAGCACAGAAGCCTGCCGATTAATAGCTAAACAACAATAACAGCTATTAATTCCATCTAGCACATTCCAATCAAATCTGTCATTATCTTGAACCCTTCAAGCCTCACATTGGGCACTGAAAAGGACTGTCATGGTTTAACCCCATCTGGCAACTAAGCACAACATAGCCGCTCACTCACTCCCCCCACCCCCCGGTGGGGTAGGGAAGAGAATTGGAAGAGTAAAAGTGAGAAAATCCATGGGTTGAAATAAAGACAGTTTAATAGGGAAAGGAAAAGCCATGCATGCAAGCAAAGCAAAACAAGGAACTCATTCACTACTTCCCATTGGCAGGTAGGTGTTCAGCCATCTCCAGGAAAACAGGGCTCCATCACATATAATGGTTACTTAGGAAGACAAAACGCCATCACTCCAAACGTCCCCCCTTCCTTCTTCTTCCCCCTGTTTTATATGCTGAGCATGATGTCGTATGGTATGCAATATCCCTTTGGTCAGTTGGGGTCAGCTGTCCCAGCTGTGTCCTCTCCCCACTTCTTTTGCACCCCCAGCCTACTCACTGTTGGCATGGTGAGAGGAGCAGAAAAGGCCTTGACCCTGTGTAAGCACTGCTCAGCAGTAACAAAAATGTCTTTGTGTTATCAACACTGTTTCCAGCACAAATCCAAAACATAGCCTCGTACTAGCTACTATCAAGAAAATTAACTCTATCCCAGCCAAAAGCAGCACTCTACTCATTTTAAAAAGTACAAGTTTGAGATAGCTACATTGACAGAAAGGACATATACATGCAACCTTAGCTATAAAAGCAAAATTCTCCACCAAACTGGTCATTTTTCCAGTCAATAGTGTCATAGGTCACCGATTCATTTCTACTAGTGATCTTAACCATGATAATGCATGAGTGCCTGCCCTATTTACTGCTGAAAATACAGGCCTAACCTATTTAATGCTGAAAACATTGTCACTGAAATATCTGTAGGAGGCAGTTTGTCATTAGTGACCACTTTAAAGTGGCCATGTTCATTCCATCTGAACTTTGTGTGACTTTTGGTTATAATGTTTGTTTGTTTGGCAAACAAATTTTATTTGCCCCTTTGGAATTTGTTTAAATGTGTTCTGCTCTTTGTCCTCATTTGCAAGTATGCTCAAGATACAGTGTAGGTTCAGGATTGTTCACTCATTAACCTCTGTTTAGAGATTTGGGAGATAAACTGATGTGAATTCTTCTAGAACTGATTGCAGATTTCTGCTGATGTTTTTGTATACGATAATCCTGAGGCTAAATACAGAAATATGTTTTCTATATTTACAGAAATAAATACAGAAAATGTTTACTATATTGCAATGTAAAAAAAACCAAAAACAACCAAAAAACCCCCCCAAAATATATAGAAAGTATATAGTATATAGAAAAATATTACTGCTTTGTCTTTTTAAGCCTTCTCTTTTCAGTAGCATTTTGCAATTTCAACACTTGTATAATATCATTTTTTCTTAAGTGCTTAACACTTAACCCCACTAATGTGTCCAGCTATCCCTAATTTTGTATAAGCACAACATAAATCTATTGTAAATCAGTGTTTTTATATAGAAAATAAATAATACTACTTTAACCTTCATGAAAGGTGAGGACAACACAGAGTAACAGTAGTTGAAGATGTATGTTCTTTCAACACATACTTTGTTGGGACTTCATTAAACGCAGATGAGTATTAAAAGGAAAATAACAGGAACTTTTTATCAAGAGTTTTAACAAAATTCTCATAAGACATGAAACAACAAATGATGAAGCTGAAATCCAGTAAGTGAGCATTTGACTTATGAATTAGCTATGGTAAGGTGAAAGGCTGAATATGTTAAATAAGAACTGTGCTAGTCAGGAATGTAAAATACCAGAAGGAGGCTTAGACATCTGACAGTTTAACACATGAGCTATAAATCTTTAAATCTTTACGTCCACATCACATGGACAAGCTGTAGGGCTGGAGCCTGTTCCCATTCTCTGTGAGTTCTTGGGGAATGGGGTTACTAGCACTCTTATTGAAATTCACAGCGGTTTCTTAAGTACCATTTTCCGCCCTGAAATGGCCATTCCACCCCCAGCACACACCTGTGTCCCCACCACGGACTCTCCCAGCCTCCCACATCTGCTCTGCCGCTTTCAGGCCAGCACCTTGCCTGTTTGTAGAGAAGGCTGGTGGAGCATGTCTGGAAACAGTGGAAGACAAACCTCTGCTTTTTTTTTTTTTTTTTTCAGTTTTAAGGGGCTGCTATTTTACCAGAACTTTTTTGTGATCAGCTGTTAGACACTTCAAAACTGGACCTTAAATAGTTCTACAAAGGTGACTCTCATTCACTTTCTGGGACCAGTCAAGAACAGGGATGTGAAAGAAGACTGCTAGTGTGGAATGAGGGAGGAGGGGGAGGGAGAAAGAGGGAAGCAGAGGTTTGTATAGGGGAGGGGATATAATCCTCTTACATTGCTCAAACAGAGAAAGTAGTTTACTGGTGTTTTTGTAGCAAAAGTAATATGAATAGGAAACCAGTTGACAGAACAGAGGAAACCTTCAGCTTGAGGAGCTGCTGTCTGACAGTGGTACATTGGTCCTCCAGTGGATGTTGGCGCACACCCAGAGGGTGGCCTTGCAAAGCCATAGCAGACTTGTCACCAGGTTTTCAGATGGTTTTCACTGACAAATGGCAGCAAACCCGCATGATGCCAGTTTTGCGCGTATTGTGCTGCAGATGCTATTGAGGTGCCAGATATTTTTGAGGTTACCAAGCGAGGAGGTCATCATGCAAAAATTTACCCATTGCTGATTTTGCCAGGTCTGTAGAGTAATAAAGTGCCTGCTTGCCTCCCACTACCAAATCCACCCATTGTCATGGGGAAGCTGTGGCTGTTGGGACAGCTCAGTCTGCTGTCAAAACCTTGCATGGCAGACAGCACAGCTTTCTCCCATGAAGACAACAGTAGGGGCAGCAATAGTGAGGGACACATGGCTGTACAGAGACAGTGGCAAAGGGCCAAGCGGCTGCTCCAGGATGCTGTAGGGAGAGTGTGGGTGAGATCTGGCCGTGATGGGGGTGCAAGGGAGGTGTGAGTTTTGAAAGGGCAGGTCTTTGGAACAGGTCTGGAGCACTTCTGCTGCTCTGCGTGGCTGGTGGCCACCCTGTGCTGCCTGACTGAGGAACTGTAGGGTGCTTCTCAGTGGCCTGCCAGGAAATAAGTAGATGTAACCTAATGCTTCAGTAAACACTCTGGTTCTGTCCTGGCATTTGAGTCAAGAATTCAGCTTGATGTTTAGGATCTCTTAAAGCATTTTAAAGCAAATGAATGAGTGAGATCAAATTTATAATTTATCCTTTCTACTGGAATAAGTTTCTCCGTTTCATTTTCTTCCATCTGAAGAATGAAGCCCTGAGGTTAAAAATTTAGACTTCAGAAATGTGCAGGGTTTAATAGTTGTAACAATAGAGCTTTTTCCTGAAGGATCTGCACTAGATAGATGTATTTAACTTCCTAGGAAATAATAGCAGATTTCAATTATGTAATAAACACCCTTTTTATTTAGCTCATTGTTGTGGTTTAACCCCAATCAGCAACCAAGCACCACACAGCTGCTTGCTNTCATGAAGTATTTTTCCTTGACTTTTTAAATATAAACAGCTACACAGAGGAAAGGATTTATAGGATATACAGTTTGGTTCTGAAAACTTGAGGA
Source organism: Scopus umbretta (assembly GCA_013400535.1). NCBI lineage: Eukaryota > Metazoa > Chordata > Aves > Pelecaniformes > Scopidae > Scopus > Scopus umbretta. The sequence goes on from VZTL01078158.1 coordinate 10,706, forward strand.
ATACCAAAAAACCTATTATTAGAGCAAATTCTCCTGTGCTGAAAAATAGAAATCACCTCAGAACTCTTTACTAGCAGAATAAAGTGTTGGCTTTTTGCAGAATTTTTAAATTTCTCTTTGAAGAGCAAGATTTGGCTGTATTTAATACTTTGGCCTTCTTTGAAAAAAGGTGAAATATTGAATTAAATTTTGCTGTCTCTTATTCCTTTTTTTCTGCAATAAAGTTTTGCTAATGAGCGACAGTGTTTTCCATCCAGATCTGCTAATTAGTTTTTCCTGGAATTCTTCAACATGAACTCATGTAGCGACTGAAAATAAGTCCTTCAGAAACACATCTCATAAAGTGTTACTTATATCAAGACTGACCGCAAAGGGAAAGTAAATAAGTGTCTATGTTTTATCTTAAACCTAGCAATGTAGCAGTATTTGATTATTGCATGGGGTAAAATTGAGACCGAGTAAGACTAAGTGAATGTCAATATTAAAACAAAAGTGTTATTTCATGAATTGAAGATATTGCTCAGAAGCCACTGAGATTTCTGTAGCATAGTAGATTGGCTTGCAAAAAAATTGGAAAGGATAGTTGGGATTACATTCTTTAGTCTCTAGCCCTGGAATAGTTTAATTTTCTAATACTCTTATTTTCAGTGAAAGAGCATCTATTCCTAATTTTTAAAAGTAATACCACTTTTCCTTTGGCTCCCATCAAAAATCTTTGGGCTTAATTACAGCCTAGGTAATTTAAACAAACAGAAGACCTGGTTATTTTAATTTTCATTTATGGTTCTATTAGGTGTGTATACATTGAATGAGTCAAAAGCTCTGCAAATAAACTACAAATTTTAATGAAGTGAGATTTAATTTACTATCTTTTAAAAAATGTCCTGTTACTCACTGAATGGTGCAGTATATCCTGTCATTCTTAAAAAAGAAGGAGATTAATCAGATTGTTTCCTGTGTCGAATATGTTCTTAAGTGGTTGCTATGACAATCCTCTTCCATTTTCTTCCTCCTTTGTAGGCTTATCTCTTTTTGATTCTGTAGAGGGAGTTTGCCAAGGTAGGAAGTAAGAAGTTTCTCCTTTTTTTTTCCTACTTTAAGGATTTTATAGTGTGAAAAAATGTTACAGCCAAAGCCTTAGATTTCCAGTGTGTCTGTTATTCTGCCTTTTAAGATTTACAAATGAAATATGCAGGATTTTAGTCTTTACAAAAGATACAAGCAATAGTTTTTCACTTAAGAGAAACTAAATGCTCTTGTTGTCATGAATCAGACCTCTGATGACTATGAAAATAATTTCTTTAAGAACTTATGGTAGAAAACACAACATGTACAGAGCCCACAGTGCCTACACAGGAGTTTGAGCAACTATTTTACACAGCTGCCCAGCAGGAGTTTCAGTGGCATGATTATGCAGAATCTCACAAAAATCTATTTTTAAAAAGTTCTTGATGAAAAGAATGGTGTAGCTGGAAGGAAAATAAAGCCTGGCTTTACTCTTTGCTAAGCCAGATTTACTTGTTCTCAAATTTTGAAAGCCTGAATACTCTAAAACTTGAAGTGAAGTTTAAATCTGGTTTCTCTGAAAGTTCTTGAAGCAATTACCTAAATCATTTTGTTAGCAAAATGTCTTTAACAGGCTTAGGAATCATCTTCTTAAGTGCTGGAAGGGTATGGTTCTGAGGAGAGATTGCTTGAGGCTTTTACAAGAAAGGGTAAAAGCATGAAGAGGTTTAATCTCTCCTTTCTTGTGCAAGTCGGGAAGGTGTGCTGTCAGATTCACAACTATGAATAAAGGAAAAAAAATATTTTTAACAATTTCTTGATCCTTTCTGTTTATAACTCTCAGCTGTGCATTTGTATCATTCTTTTCTTCTGCTCTTCTTACATTTCACACGGTCCTTTAAACTCAGAATGGGCTACCTGTTCTTTGTTCTGAAATACTTCCTTACTGTATCTTTTTTGTTATCTTTAGCTGATCTCCCTTAGCATCTTCACCTTCAGATCCAACTGCAGAGAGCTGTGAAATATTGGAAAAGGAAGTAAAATAAATATCATTAAGCATCTAATACCAATGGATTGTAAAGTACATCTAGTAAACTAAAATACTCTTGCACTTACATTTCTCTTACATGCTTCCCTTGAGCTCTGTACGCCCTGATTCCTTTGCTACCTTTTCTCAGGAATGATTATTTTCTTGGACTCAGTTTTGTAATGTGCCTGGGCAATTTTTAGGGTAAGAACATAAGGATAGTCATACTAGGTAATACTTGAATTCAACAGGGTAGGATCTGACTCTGTCCATTAGTAGATGTGGATTGAAAAGTATAATAATGACACTACCTGCAAAATTTCCTCTCACACTCCAAAGTTTGTGGCTCAAGGACTACCTGTGCCAGAGGTTGTTTCTTTTCATATAAGGTCTGATGCATTTTTCCTCCCAAGAACTTTACCTGTAGGAGGCATCTGAATTTTCAGCATTCTTATAATCCTGCTTCAGGAAGTTCCACAGCTTAGCAGTGAGAGGATCCTTTGTTTTGCATTTTGCACTCAACACCTGCTAACTTTCCTAGTTCTTATGCAGGAGGATACAATAATTCCCTCTTCATTCTATTTATGCCACTCATGATTTTATTGATCTCTATTGCATCTCTTACTATTTTTAACTTTTCAACCTCAGGAATCCTAGTTGATTAAACTTCCTTGTAGAAACAATTTCATACCTTTCACATCCTTGTTGTCCCTGTCTGAACATTTATCACTTCCATGTTACTCTTTCCAAGCTGCAGAAGATCAGAACTGTACACAATTTCAACTTGTGGGTGTATTACAGATTTATACAGGGGTGTAACAGTTTTGGTCTCTTTTCTATTTGGTGGTTTGTTTTTTTTTTCTTCACCCAGCATCAAGCATTCAATTTAGAACTGTTATCCCTCCAAGATCTCATTCCCATATAGGAATAGTCATCTTAGAGTTGATCATTTCATATATCAAGCTAGGATTATTTTTGTACAACACTTTACAGCTACCTATCTTGAATTTCAGCTGTCATTATAATTAGCTACTGTCTCCTTTGATAGATCCTTTGACAGGTCCTTTGACAGTGGTTCACTCAGCCATAATCTGTATCACTGTCTTTAATAACTTGGTATCATGGGCAAATTTTGCTGCCCTTTTCCGTATCACTTATGAATATGCTGAAAAGCAAAAGCGTAGATGCCGGTAGACTTTTTCTTTGCTACGTAAACTTCCCATTTACTTATACCTTTTTTTTTCCCTTTCTTTCAACCAATTATTTATCTACAGAAGATCCTTTTCTCTCATTTCATGATTGTAGATTTTCCTTAAGAGCCTATGGTGAAAGCTTTTCTGAAATTTATTGAGATTAACATTAACAAGGCCTCTTTTATCTATATGCCTTTGACTCCTTTAAAAAAATTCTAACAATCTGTGAGTCTGGACTTACCCTTCAAAGGGTGTGTTGATTTTTCTTTTCCTGTTTGTGCAGCAGTCCATCAGTTCCTTGATAATGCTTCTACTCATTTTCCTGGTAGGTTTATCAATTTGTACTTCCATGGATGTCAGATCCTCAAAATCTTTAAAATATTGATTAGATATTTGGCCACCTCCCACTCATCACATGTGAATGCAGAAAAGTGATACACCACAATTAGTAGGTGAGGTATTTTATTCCTGGATTATGCTAAAATGCTGGATGAGTATCATATGAACCTGACAATTTGTTGCCGTTCATTTAATCTATTCACTCCGCAGCCTCTTCTATCTGCACTTTGATTTGATTCAGATCCACTGCTGAGAAAGGCTAGAGTGAGATCCAAATTCCAAAATTAAAAAAAAAGAATCATTTAATCTTTCTGTTCTCACCTTATATTTTGCCAGTTCTGTCCTTGAGATGTTCTTCACAGATTTTTGCTCTGATATGTTTCAGAAAAGGAACTATTGTTTTTGTGGTGATATGGAGGAACCAATGATCTAGTTGCTCTTAAAGCAGCATATGTTTAATATCTCTACCTCAAATCTTTATTGTAAAGAGTCTTTTATATCTGCTCTGCTTGTCTGACAAAAAAGGAAGATATGGCTTGCAGATATTTGGGAGATAATGCACATTAATGCAAAGCCAAAAAGCAATGCTTCTGCATGTTCCTATAGCACTACTAGTTAATCTATGTGTGGATAAATCTGGAGTGTGAGCAATGCTGCAGGTCTTTCTCAGATATGTTGGAGAAAGTTGTGTCACAGATATTTCTTTTCATGTTCAAATCGTTCTTCACATTGAGTTTTTCAGGCTGGGCATTTGTTCCCAGACATTTGGTAAATCCAAAAGAAACTTGGATCCCCTCTTCTCAGCTGGCAGAAGAATAAACTATGTTTATTTTCAGCATAGTTTGGAACATCTTTTGAGTTACAAATCCTACAAGTCTTAAAACAGTGTCTTACCAATTTTCCTACCTAAACAACCTGCAGAGTCCCTCTTGATAGCACAATTTGCTCTTCTGTTAAGTGGCTACTCTCTTACCTTCCCAGGCTGGGTGAGAGCTGTGAGGTAGATACTGTATGGTACTAGAGCAAGATAACCCCAATGAACCAATAAGCTGTACATGTTTCTGTGAGCACAAGTCATTTTGCCATGCCGGAGACCATATCATAAACACACAGATTCATGGAACGGCTTGGGTTGGAAGTGACCTTTAAAGATCATCTAGTCCAACCCCCTGCACAACTACCTTGACAGTTCAGGCACAGGAACAGTGGATTTAAGGTTTTTAGTGATATTGTGTTACATGGATAAGCACACTGTATTTTATGAATAAAGTTTCTTGCCTGTGTCATACAACTGTCCTGTTTTTCTGCTTCAAAGAAAGGCTAGATTTTCTCACAGCTGCTTTCTGTAATTGAAAGGCTCAGATTTGAGAGGACTGTTTTACTTTTCCTTTGCTATAGTTAAATTACTTAAACTGACACCTTTCAGAATCTATTTCTCCTATTTAAGAGTCCTCTGTGGTAGTTCTTTGTTTCTTGTTTGAGCATTATCCCAGATTTACTGTAGACATTGCAGCAAAGACTAGGCAGCTGTAGCTGTGCTTTTCTAATGTCAAACAATCTCTGTCAGCATGCCTGTTCTTCCTGTATAGTTTATTTTTGTTTATGTTTGGTTTTCTGTTCATAGTGGAGCCACAAGGGATATAACACTAGCCCACCTGCAATGTCTAAACCCTTACGTAGTTGAGTTTCCCAGAGTGCCTGTAGAATGTTTAGAAAACTAAAACATGCAAATCCCATATTGGATGGCTAGCACAAATAAAGTTGGTTTCCACAGTGCAGCTTTGAACAATTCTAAGTATTCCTGTCATGTTGCATTTTACATAACATTGCCATTATACACAGAATACATTTAGACATCTCAGAGGTGAACATAATGGATGTCATGATGAGGAATTAGAAACTGTTAGCAATGCTTGCTGGCCCTAGTGAGATCAGAAATACAAAGAATCAATTAATAGCTCTGCCAGTCAGTCTATCATGCAGATCTCAGTAAGGGAGATAAAGCATTTTTGTCAAGGCAACAATCACATCTTCTCCAGGTTGACCTGATAAAAAATGCTGCTTACACATTTCTTCTTAAATGAACTGTATGTCTCACATGCTTGCTTTCTCATTCCTGACCTAAACAAATAAAAAAAAAAAAGAAAGAAATCAAATTTTCTTCTAAAGCAAAGTTTCCTCAGCTTGCACCTGGCTCCTGGAGAGCTGGTGGGTTTACGCCTTTGCTTAGGCTCAGGCTTTTCCTGAGATCTGAGGGCAAGTGGGGAGAAGGAGCAGGACTCCTGCTTTTCTAAAATTTCCTTTGCTAAATTTGGAGTTCTCATGATTTGTGAATCACAGCTTTATAAATAGATGGAAATTATGCTTGCAGGAGAGGCAGCAGCTCCTGCTCCTGCTGTTCTTGCAGGCGAGTGGGATCACAGAGCTGGGAGCTAACTTCCCGTAGAGCCAAGTCAGCAGCCAGAAGGCAGCAGGAACCCGTTTTTCTGGGGAAAATGGGATCCTTGCCCCTGCAGGAGGCAGCACATTTAGCTAAGTGCTGAGTTCAGCAGAAGCTAAGAAACAGAAGCAGCCACTTTTCACAGAGAGGAGAGACTGCTGTGCAGCAGGGTGGTGACAGCTGACTTCCAAGAGAGGCCCTTCCGAAGCACCTCTAAGAGTGCAACTACCCTGGTATTCCCCAAATAAGTGGTGGCACTGTGATGCCAAGAAAACCCCAATCCAAACCCTAGAAAAGGCATCACATTCCTGCTCATTACTGAGCCTACCCACATAATGGCTTCATAGATGCATGTTGTGTCTTTGTGCTTCACAGGTTGCTTTTTTGCCTGAAAACCAGGGCAAGTTAATGATAAACCATGCAACAATCCAGTGATGTGAGCGACTTTTCCAAAGTAAATTGTGACTTTTTTATACACAGAGGAACCTCCTCAAAGCATTCAAGACAGATTTTTAAAGAAATTAGGTCTGTATGTGGGCATTCAAATGACCGTGCTATCCTCACTCTCTTCCTTTGGACATGCATAAATGTTTCCACAGCTGAAAAGCATCTGGAAGTTAGATCCAGAAACCTACTGACACCTGTGTTACTACCGCTTTCTGCTCTGATTTAGGTAAAGAGTCCTTCCAAATCATGGTTTCTCAGCAGGGCAAGATAGGTTTGCAAGTCTTTCTGTGGTATTGAAAGCTGTGAGTATTAAAAACTAAGCTGTGAAGCAGAGACTCTTCACAGGATGGATATTTTCTATTTTTTGTGTAATCTGGTACACTGAATTAAATGGAATCTGAAAAATGTGCCTTTATGAATCATGCCAAGACACCAGTTCCTCCAGCTACTGGTAGGTGTCATGCTGTGATGGTGTGGTGGCTGGTTGACCACTTCCCCATGCTGCAGGAATTCTGCCCAGTGACTTTCACATCACAGGTGGAATAAAATTTGTGCAATAGTATATCATTTGGAATTGAGCAGGAAGGTAAGCTTAGCTTTAAGGGGGGGAAAAATTCTTACTGCCTTGACCATATAGGTTTTTTTGAGTGGGATTGAAAAAAAAAAAGTAGGTCAGTGTGCTTTGTAATAATGGTGCAGTTCCTCTATAGAATCTTTCATAGTGTTTTTTAGGTACTTTATCAACTTTTCTACACTGCATATATATTATCATCATTATCACCTAAACAAATTCATAAACACTCACAGCAATCACTAGGAAAACTCATTTTAATTCTCATTCTTTGGCAAATGCTCACTTGCTAGTAAGGGAAAGGGAAACATTTATTTTAAACTTGTTTGTTGACTTTCAAATAATCACCCTAGTAATGTTTGAAGGTGACTGCAAATCTTTATATAATATTAGATGCGGATTTCGTATGTGCTTTTGGTGGTTAATGTCATGGATCTATATAAAAGCATCAATAGCTATTCTTCAGTCCTTTACTGAAAACTTTTTTCCTGCTCTTTACTGTAGGTAAGAAAGATTGACCTAAATAATTCCTTCATAGGAGACTGTAGAATGTGGGACATGCAACGCCCATTGCAGCATTTCTTGGGTATTCTGAATTGATTTGAATAAGCCATTAAGCCCTCAAACAGCAAAATAATTTGAGATGCTCTCAGCCCAAATAACTAAAATGAAAATCAACTCTAATGACATGATCATTGTTGCCAAAACCATTATAATAATAAATATTTTTGCTTTGAATTACATATTTTAGTGTAAAATACTTTCACTTAGAATATTCCATTGATGCGTCACCTAGATTCCACCTTAAAGCTTTCATTTTATCTTTCTCTATGTAGGTTATACAGTGAACAGCATTTGGATCAGAAGTCTCATTGTGCATATTAATCTGAGGGGGATTTTTTCATTGTTCATACGCAGGTTTTGAGACAATGATTTAAAAAGGCTGATGGGATTTTTAGTATGTCCTCTATGAATAGTTAGTATAATTGCCATGAATTTGGCCAGGTGTAGCTAAATAATGTTTCAGGCAAAGAACTAAGAGCAAAGCTTTTTACACAATAATTTTCTGGGTAAGGTTCAACAAAATGAAAACTCATCAGAAACCCTGCTGGGATTCCATCAGCAAGCATTTATTTGCTGTTGCTGGTACACCTGCTTACGCAGTAATAATACACCAGTGAGTTAAGTCACTATGCCAATGCAAATTAGCTTTATTTTGAATCAAACACTAGATTGTAATACACATGATGAGTAAAAAAAAAAAAACCACTTGTAATGCCACTAGATACATGCAGGAAACTGGACTGAAAAAAAACCCAACAAACCCTGCACATTTATTCAGGCCTTTTCTATTGCTGCTTTTCTGTATGCTGATATATCCCATAAGAGTACCTAGTCTATTTATAGTATGCATCTGGAACATATGCTTTTCTCCTCTGCCGTAACTAGATTTTCTTTAGCCGGAGCCTTGCCATCTGCAATATTATTTTTTTTCAAAGATGATCCTGCATTTCAGTCTGGGGAGAAATTTCTGAAAGTGGCCTTTTCTGTCTGTTTGTTTAATACTCTCTTCCTTTACCCCCAGACAGACTCTGGTTTTCATAAGATCAGTTTGTCCTGTATGTGCTTGTTTTCTGTGATGCAATCGCTAGTCTTAGAAAGGGATCTAACATTATGCAATGAATTTCTCAGTGCCGTGGACTGATTTCTGGTGTTAGAACCCTAACTACTTTAAAAAAAAAAAAAAATTCCAGACAAATAAACCTTATTTTGTATAGTGGGATTATCAAGGTATCATAGGACAATGAGGTCCAAATCTCCCTGAAATTCAGCCTCCCTTACAGTCCTTTGAAAACCTCAGCCGCTGCCAGCAGGCACTCAGTTATCACAATGATGAGGTGTGGGATTTTGAACCTGAACAGAATAGTAAGAATTTGGATGTCGAGCCATGTAACAACAATAGAGATCTAAATTTCATCCTGTCTTTCAATCTTCAGTGTATTACAAATTTATTCAAACATTCTCCTAAGTGCTTTTCCTTTGTTTCCAGAAACTAAGCACAGATCTACCCTGGATTCTGCCAGCACAGCTATTTCAGTCAGGAGTGTGAAGGCAAAGCTGAGGGGACAGAAGAGCAAGCAAGACACTTGTTCTGGCACTGAGGCCCCTGGCATCTTGTGTGAGCATATACAGAGGGTAACAAATGCTCAAACAGCAGCAAGCTCACAGGTAGCTCAGTTGGCCTGAGAGAAACCCTTTTTGCAGAGAGACATGGTTGCTGGTACATTAGCAGGAGTCCTTCATGTGTCCATGTGAGTCTGTGTGGTAAAATCACATAGCTCCCGGCATCACTCCTGGATTCTGGAGCACCCATTTTCTGCCCCACAAATACTAGTCCATTCCAGGACTTTTCTTGAAGGAAATGTGAAGGTTCCCTCCTAAAAAAAATCCAAGGTTGTTCTGGTGGTGGGTTAAATCACTCTCCGTGAGTAGTTCTTTACTAGATAAAATGGATGAGACTATGTCAGGTTTGGCCCTCTCTTCTTTTCATAGTCCTCCAGTACTATCCTAACAGACTCTACATTCAAGTATTTAATGTTTTCTCATGAAAGTATCCTACATTACTTATTTAAAAGCAAAAACCAGAGAAAAAAACCCAAACAACAACAAAAAAGTCCCAAGCTGACCTTGCTTGACCAGGGGTTTGGATTAAGTCATCTCAAGAGATCCTTTCCAACCTCAACCATTCTTTGATTCTACAGCATGCTCTTTCCATGTACGTACAAATGTGTGTGTATCAGGACAGTAATACCAAAACTGCTGTTCTATCCACTCTGGGTTATTTTTGCTATTGATGGTAGGACTAGTGTAGGGTTAGGCACAGGATGGATTCAAAGGCAACATAAGCATTGGATGTGGAAGGACACCAGCTCTCTTTGACTTCAGGAGATGTGCATTCGCCTCCCACATTCCTTTGTGGTGCTTCTCAAGCTATGACAGCTTGTCACTTAATTTCTACTTTTTAAAGGCAAGGCTTTCAAATGCCAGGGAAGTTGGTTAACTTGTGTTAACCAACTGCTCTTTCAGTCCTACTAGGAAACAGCTATTGGCCTCACTGCTGATTATTCACATCAAAGGATGCTGGATCTGGCCTTTAAACTATATTCAAAATTCGCCCACAGATAAATAACTTGCCCATAGCTAAAGAAATAGAAGGGTTTGCAGCGTATGTGCAGGCACACTTTGATGTGCCACAGGGCTGTCTGTTTCATCAGGAAACCAAGTGAACCACAGCACAATTTGTGTCTTGAACCAGTTCCATTTTGTGCTGTTTAGGAGAGTTCTTTATTCCATGGGAAAATCAGTATCATTGCCTCGTGACGACGACGCACTGGGACAGATCTGTCTTGCACAAGCAGAGCTATAATCTTCCCTTATTTGGCAGACTAATGTGACACTTTTTGCTGTATACCAGGCTACTGAATATCAACCAACTGACCCACTGCAGTTCCACTCTGAGTCAGCAAGTTGGATCCTACATTAAATCTGGCAAACCAACAGATTCATGTTTAAGAAATTGGAAATCCTGTTGGGTCAAATGCTTCAAAAGAAGCTGCGTGTTTGGCTTTCATCTAGCCATTCCCACAAGTGCATTATTCAAGCAACAGGAATATTTTTAGCTTAGAAGATACATGATCATAAACATTTTGACAGTAAGAAGCAAACGTTATTCAAAAATGTCTTTGACTGTACTGGTGGTCTCCAAATTAATTTTCCAGGCTACTTTGTTTCTCATGGAAGGTATGCATGCACCACAGAATGTGTGTCCATAAAAGATGCACTCCTGAGGGTGTCTCCGATCGTGGTTTCTTTGTGCTGTTGCAAGATACCTGCTCAGTAATGCTGCTGTATGATTTCTTTCCTCATTCTTGCATGTTACTGTGCACGTTTCCAATATTTACTAAAACCCTATTGTCATAAGTAGTAAACAGCAATTCCCTTTTGAGTAAAACATTTATATTCCACTCATTAAAATAGATTAGTTTGACAAAGTTGTAAATTCATTTGCTTTCATTGTATTTGGGAATGTGAGCTATAGAAATTCATCAGCACTCACATGATTCTTTTCAACTAATGAATAGCCCTAAGGACAAGATAACTGGTGAGATTGGCAGCTGGATCTGAGGTTGTCACCAGCTGCTATAAGATAGCCAGCTTGGTAAAAAGCAAAAAATAAGAAAAATAAAAAAAAAATCTTTTTTTATATTCATTGATCAAATATGAGTGGAGCAGTTCATCCCAACACGTTCCCGAAGAATAGGAGTGACAGGAAAACTGCTACCACATCTGGAAGCCAAAGACAGAATGGACAAAGGTTGAGTGACTCCCTCCCAAATAAGAAATAAAGAAAACAGGCAAA
>VZTL01078161.1:12571-26811 GCA_013400535.1 Scopus umbretta
TTTTTTTTTTTTTTTTCCCCTAGAAAACTTAGAGTAGATTAGTTTTGTCACAGCGCTTACCCAGTACCCGGATTTTTCCCCTTGGTCCCTGTAGCTGGTTTAATATTGCTGTTACCTTTATTGGCCCACCTGCAGGTGCTTCGGAGGAGAGACACTGCTGTGAGTTGTCTTTTCTAGCAGCGCTCATTAGGTCGGAGAGACAGAGAGCAGTGATGCCTTCTGGAGCCAGTTGAGCGATTGTGCTCGGTGAAGAGACTACAATCTGTCTTGGAGGCAGGAAGGGAGGAAAGATGCTGAAGCGTGGCCGATGGCTTGTATTGGGAATCCATGAAACGTAACATTCCTGTAAAATCAAAGAGAAACTTCTCCAATGCAGTGTTTTAGTGTGCGTGCCAATGTGCTGGAAAGAGGGCAGAAAACAAATGCAGCAGCATCCCGTGAATCTCTTCCTTTCCCTCTCCTTATTTAGATTATTTCCTAGCTAATTGTAGAATAGCTCAAAGGTTTTAGTCTTGGATTACTCATTGTTCTGTAATTCTTCCTTCAGCATGTACTTCAGCTTTAGAAAAGGTGTTACAAACCAGTGCCTGGAAAACTTATGAATCAATTTAGATTAAGAGACATCATTAGGAATGAGACTTGAAAACTTTTTGTAGGTAAATTTACAAAATGGAGCAAAGACAAAACTCGAATGCTAGTTTTTATTTTCTAATGAGGTTGAATAGCTGGAGAAATAAAGGTCTGTAAAACTACGCAGCCCGGTAAAATTCTTGAAAAGGGTTCATCACACACGCTGGTGAGAGCAGCTCCCGTGTAACACCTGGAGGTTTAGGCATCATGTGCAATTTTAAGACTGGTCGGCTGCGTGGTAAAGCTGGACGGAGGGAGCGATGCGATCCCAGATGGGGGGGGGGGGGCCGCCAGGTAGCCTGGCTGCCCTCTGCAAAGCCGTGGGTCCCCGCCAGCCCCTCAGCCGTGTCTGTTGGTCCCTGGGTGATGTCTGCGGTAGCCTGCGGAGCTACAAAAAACTGTGAATAGCTGCGTCCCGGTCACTGAAAACAGTCTCACAGTCTGGGATCGTACCCTGCATGTAACGTGTTCCTGTTGCAGAGAAGAACTCTCCTCTCCTTCTGAGATATAAAATTACTTAAAACTCGATAGTATGAAATCATTCTGTTATAGGAAAAAGCTTGCAGTGCAAGTCCATCTTAAAAGCTATATAGACCCATTTGCCAGAGCTCAGAACAGTGTATTTTTTTGTGTCTGATAGAGAAGAAGTATGATCATCACGCAGGGGAAATGAAGCGCTTGAGTTGTTTTTAAATACTCCCAAAAATAATTTTGTTGATATTTCTCATGTTGTTTTAATTGCAGAGTTGGATAATTTGAGAAACCATATAAGTAGATGATGACTTTCTCCAGGGTTACCTTGATGAAGTAGTTGATATTAGCAGTAGCTGTAAAAGAATTACTTCACAAGAGTTTCCTTTTCATCCCCTTTTAAGCATGTCTCCAAAACGTTACTGAGGCATGAAATACGGCTAGAGCAGTTTTGATAAATGAGAGGACTGAACTTTGCTCATGAAAGTAAACCTTCGCATTGAACAGAGTTTGATAAACAGTATAAATTGTATGCAATAGCAGTATTTGCAATTTATGTTAATTTATGGGCTCAACGATACACGGTCTTTTCTCAGACTAAAATGCAACAGACTGCACAGGGTCTGGTTTTGACTCACCAAGATACCAAAGTTGCTTCTTCTAGACTATTCCTTGGTAGTAATTGTGGAATGAAAAGCTGCTTGGTACTAAGACAGACACAGAAACGATCAGTTTGTGCTTCAGAGCCAAAGCCAGCATCCCCTTTTGTTCTCTAAAGCCACTTTAGAACATGAAATGAAATCACCCCATGCTGCCTTTTCTGGTGCCCATAAAAACATAGTTTTTAAAGATATTTTTACCCTTCATATTTCAGGGTTTCTTTCTGAGTTACAATGCATTAATTTTAAAGATTTGATTATACCTTTCTGTATTGGAGGAGTTGTGCATCTCTCTATTTGAAGTCCATCACTTTCAATAAACTTCCATTAAGGTGATCTTAAAAATAATAATAATAATAATAAAAAAAAATCTCTCAACAGTAAGCTCAAATAGGTAACTAGTCCGTAAATGTTACTGTAATTTATGTTGCATTCAGCAAAGCTGTAGCACCACTGACTTATGTGTTTGGTCCCTTTGGACTGTGCTGATCCTATTTCCATTGTGCTTCCCAAATATTAGCAAGAAAGAAAAAAAAGAGTGAGTTGGAGGGATTTTTTTAAATTCCTGTGTTGACTTCCCCTCTCGCGCCAACAAGTAGGAGAACAGCAGAGCAATTGTATCTACTGTGTTTTGGTGTCTTTTAAATTATGTACTCGTTCTCCCATATTTAGTCTTCAAACTTTGCCCCTGAATGGTTTATGGTAAATTCTTTAGCTTCTGTAGGATTTCTGACTCTCTAATTAAAGTAACTGTAGAAGCGTGCAGTTTCCTGCATTTTGTCCATGTTAAAAGCTAAAGAAATATTTTGGCGTCAGGCTGTCTCAGGGTGGGCTATCTATTCGTATAGTTACACAAGAAAAAATTACAAATAAAAACATGGAGGGTTCTAGGGCCATTAAAAAGGGGAGCAACGCACCCTGTACAGCGCCTGCTCCTTGGGGAGTGATGCTCTCAGCTTCTGGATGGGAACAGTCCTTTTGTTCCCTGGGTGTTTGCCGGAAAGCGGTTTGTCTCCGTAGACCATTAGCTTGAAATTAGCTTGAAACCGACTTTCATGCTTCTCTGGAAAGCTATTGAGCAGTAAGTTTTTCTTCTCCCTTCCCCTTGCTCACCATAGTCTCTCGCTAGCTCTGCGTTTGAACCTCGGACCAAGGCGCTTCCTCCCTTTGCAGAGGATATTCTCCTTCCCGGGGCAGTGCCTCCGCAACGCGGCTTGAGCATGAGCGGTGAGATCTATTCTCCGCACCGTTGAAGGTGGTCGATAGCTCTCCACAGGTGTTTAAAGAGCACGTAAAGGATGCCCAAAGTGCTTTTGTCGACAAACTGGCACTGTTTGTTGTCCTATATAGTTTAACAGCGAGCAAAACGGAGACCAGGAGCGCGTCCAGTTCATTCTGGAGATCCAGAGCAGCGCTCCTGCTTTTAGTGCCTGTGCAGTGAAGAAATACCTGTGCACACAGTGAAACTAAAAGTATTCTTCTCCTAAGTAGTCCCCAAGTATAATGCTAATTATCATTTCCTTATTTTACATGCTTTCTCAGCTATCGCTTGGCTCAAAATAAGGTAGGGCACCCCCGTAACAGCGTTGGATCAGTGGAGGGCACCTTCCCATTGTATTTGTGGACATCCCTGGAGGAGCGGAGCTCTCGGCAGCAGGAGAGGGACAGTGGGGAAATGGGGGAGAAGAGCAGACAGCACGTGTGGGATTACACAGGAGGGGATGGAGAGCGGCTTTTGTGGGAAATCAGGACGGACTGTGGAGTTTGTTGTGACTGACAAAGCTGCTGGAAGTTGCCGATGGGAAGTAGGTGGCTCTTTCCGAAAGCGGTCTCCATTCTTCTTTTCCGTGCATGGGTATTTTCAGAGTAAGAGGTGTTGTTGTAGCAGATGGGGATGCCATGTGCTGCATTACAGAGTGTTTGAGGTTATATTTAATATAGCGAAAAACAAAATAGAGATGGAAGAAAACACGTCTATCTACTACGCTGCCAACTTTGCTAGTAGATCTTTTTTCTTCCACTGTTCACCATCTGTGATTGCTGATTTTACCTTTAGGAATTGTGAATTCCTTCGAGGGGGGTCGGTGTTCTATACATTACCATGCTCGTTTTTTGGGGCTGACACCCAACTTCTCAGCATTTCCCAAAATAATTGGCTGGGCCAGCAGCATGCAAATTATTTGCCACCTCCTATTCAAGGAGTACAAACTCCACAAAACTGAATTCTTGAACCAGCACTAATAAACAAGTAAGAATAGCTGCAAATCTTTTCTTGTTTCTTCTTCATTTTAAGCTTTGCTAAATTTTTGGCTGGCTGATCGTAGTGGGGCATTAGTCTATCCAAGGGAGAGAGGTCTGAGAGGAAGGCGTTCCCCTTCCCTGCGGCGGCCATAAGGTAGAAGGCGTTTACGGAGACGGCACCTGATGGTGCATTGAACCAAATGACAGCCCTCGGTTATTTCTCCTGGGATCTTGTGATCAGCTCAGTCAGGGGTCTGATACCAGAGCCTGGGCTTCAGGTTTGCCCCTGGCTCACATGGGCTATGTTCTCGGTATCCTTGTAATTCCTGTGCATAAGCGTGCAGTTTGTCTTGGCTTCAAAAGCCCTTCAGTGCGAAGAGACGATGCTGCTCTGTATCACCGTGGGGCCTCTGGCTGGGAAGCAGTCCCTAATGCAAATGCATAGCCACCACGGAGGCTGGTTTCCCGAGCAGAGCTGCCTCTCATCGCCCTGGTGATGTATTCTGCGGGCGTAAAGGTCCCTGTAAGGTTTTTAAGGGCACGGATGTGACTTTGCATGCAAGGGCTTCATCTCCCCCTGTCTGCTGTCAGGGATGAAACTCAAGTCCAAGGGAGCAAGAAGCAGCCCTCCGGTTGTAGATGTTTTGCAGACGGTGCCTGCGTTGTTTAAAAAAATATATATATTCGTTCCGTAGCGTTCAGCGCACCATCTTAATTCTAAAATACACTTGCGTTGCTTTGATCACCTTTGCACTTTCATAGCTGAGCCGCTCAGTGTCTTGATTTCATGGGCATGGTTTGAAGTGGGATTTTTTTACATAGGCTAAGCATTGTGGGAAAAGGTTTATAGTTAAGAAACGGCTGTTCAGGGCAACTAGAGCTCTAGATTAACAAGCCTTTGTCTGCCGCAGCTTTGTATTACTGCCGTGATACGTCAATTTAAGATAATGATTAATGCTACACATCAGTTACAGGTCCTAAATGAAGCAAAATTCTCAACAGGAGCTGAAAAATGCTGCTGTGTTTTGGGGGACTGCATACTGTCATCAGACCTACTGGCCTTTTTCATCCGCAGATACGCAGTGACCAAACAACTGAAATCTTCTGTATTACGTAAATCCTCTAACGATAAATCCATTTGCTAGTGGCAACTTGGTTAAGTCAGGGGAAAAAAAAAATGGTAAGCTTCCAGCGTGTTGTGCTACCTTAGATGGAGTCTGTAATGACCAATATTTCCTCAAGTTTGTGCTGCTGTAAAGAAGGCTGTAATTCACTTGCATTTATCTGCTCTAAAGGTTTCTGGCAAAGACGAATTTCATATTATTTAAGTGCTACTGCTTAAAAGCACTTGGATACCAAATAAATTGACAAAATGGCAGATAGGCTTTTTAATTAAAAAAAAGTAACCAAACAAGTTCTCGGTATTCCAGGTCTGAAAAACACATTACATTTCATGAATTGCATCTTCTCTCTGAATGTAATCAGAACTGGAGTGCTTTTATTTGTCTTTAGACTGCAATAAAAAACATCCAGACAACAGACTCTTGACAACTGGATTCACTCCTCCTAAGTTATTTGCAAAAACCTTTACCTCTGAATTTAAAAGTAATCAGTGTTTGAAATGGCTTTGGTGAAGGCCTGCTCTTTTCAGCCTCTGTCTGACAGCCAGAGGAGGAAATAAGATTTAAATAGTGTATCATTTTTAATTAACCAGAGGAAAAAGGAGTGTGTGAAGAGGCTTGACCATATTTTGTCAGTTCTTTGGTTTTTCAGGGTAGTCCGAAGCCTCTCTAAACAACATAAAGTGCAGATGTCACTGTAAAGCTGTCTTCTACTTCCCTGTGACATGTCCTGGACACCCTAAATTGTTGTTTTGATGGGAATTGAGTTGAAGTCAAGACATTTGAAACCAGCTGAGCAGCTCAGATAGCATTGAAAACTAAACGCAGACGTCTAAACGAAGAGAAATCCCTGCTAGCTTTGAAGAAGGAGGATTGTCTTTACTTCTTGTGTTTGTTTTCCAGCTCTCGGGTTACTCTCCCTGCCTCACCTGTAGTAGAGAGCAGGAGTAATGATTGATTAAATTCACACGACATGCCCAGCTCAGAGCCTGTCTTTTTAAACTTAGATTTTCTTTCATGGGCAAAGCGAAGAATTTCTTTGTGGCAGAGTTTCAGTGTTGAAGGCGGCAGCATTTGGGATTTTCCCAAAATTTGAGGGTAAGCCGTTTCTGGCTTGCCAGGCCATTGAGCTGCGATGCTTGTAACACCGTCAGACACGGAGCCACTCAGAGCAAAATGTTATTTCCTTAAAGAGATCTCCTAGGCGAAACTCTCTAGAAACTACACCCCCAGTGTGTAAGCATGAGGATAACACTTGTGAAATTACTCTTAGAGGAGTAATTGGAGCGTCACCAAAAAAGTCCTGGAGCATTGCTCCAGTAAAAGGGCATTTTGTGTAAACGTGTCTATGAAAGTTGTTGGGGGAGGACCATGTTCCTAACAGCTTTTACCAGAAGGTAGGAAGAAAATCCAGTGAGCCAGGAGCAAATGGCAGTGAGTTCTCAAAGGCCTCATGCTGGGAACTCAGGAGGATGCCCAAAGCTTTGTGGTTGGGCTCATCCTTAGAGGAGATGAGAGGGAGCTCTTGTGGGGTGGGGAGTCAGTGTTGGGGACGGGAGCTGCCTAGGAAGCGGGTTAAATTGGCTGAGCTTGTCATCCTCGGGTGGGAAAACGCCTCACGGCGGCTGCGGCGATGTCACCAGCCCCATTTCCGAAGGGTCGAGTGCTTGCCCAGATACACCTCTCTATCTGTGTTGGCAGCAGAGATGGTGGTAGGAAGTGGCTCTCCTGCCTTCCTGGCCCATTCCCTCCTTGATAAGACACATTCTCCACTTAAAAACTGTTTAGTATCTGATTAGATCCCATGTTCTGTGTTTGACAAGTCTCTTGAACTACTTCAGAGTCCTTTTTTTCCTTTGAATTTCTTCTCCGCATTTTTCCCTGTGCTTTTATAGTCATCCATCATTTTCACACACTTCTCTGATTCTTTTCAGAGTCACTGCAAAAGATCCCGAATATAGATTTATTGTTGCCAGATCCACCCTGCAAAAGAGCAAAGTTTGCTTTGTTTCCTATTTTCGTAGCATCTGTGCTCGCAGATATCAAACATGAGTTGCTATCAAAGCCCGTCATGCCTCTTTGTGCCCCGGCAGAAATACAAGCACTGATCGTTTTATAGGTGTTGAGCGGGAGCCGCAGCAGCCGGGCATTGCTTTCGCGTTGCCAGAGCTGGCGGCGATCGCGGCACCTGGGGATGTGCAGCATCGCTCACAGGCCACACACGTGCTCCTTGCAGTGCACGTCCCGACGCAGCAATTAGACCCTGACTGGAATTGCAGAAAGCTGCTTTTTGCTGGAAGGGAATAATTAGGAGAAACCGTGGTCCCACTTCTCTCTCTGCTTCGCTTCGGAGTGGTTTCTTGCTCAGCAAAGGATGTCTTTCTTCCTTCTGCGGTGACGGTGGACTTGCGTGACCTCCCTCCATCCCGCTGCCCACGGCTGCTCTCCGGCATGCGTGTTTGCGTGGAGGTAGTTAAAACGCATTCAGAAGCGTTCAGCGTCGAGCAGCTCGTACGAGGGACTCGCCTAGGTCGTGAAGCTGAGATGGTGTTATCGAACTGTTGGGGTAGAAATTCAGGTCTGGAAAGAAATATGAATAGTGGGAAACTCCAGGCCTCGAAGGTAACCTGTTTTCAGGTTTTCTTTCTAGTTACCTCTTTTTATGGTTATTTGTGCTGAACTTTATTTTGGCTTTTCAGGTGAGGGATGAGACAGCCCCATAATGCAAAATAAGAAAATCCCAGCTTGTTCTTGCAAGAGGAGGAAACTGATTATCCCTTTTTTGCTGAGAGAGGAGATAAGCAAGAGGGACATTTTATAGCCTTGATGTCTACATGACATATTTGGTCTATAGGCTCATAAAATCCTGCCAGCTGCTGAAAAACATTGATCGAGCTGGCCACATCCATAGCCAGGGTGACTCATGGGCATCTAGAAAAGTGCATAGCACTAAGAAAGAGGATAATAAATCAGAACTTAAAGGTGTTTTAAAAGGATAAAGATATTCAAGTGATTGATCTAAACAAGTTTATTCTAATCCCTTGCTCTACACAGGTTGCACAGCAATTATTTAGTGCCCTGTTTTCATTGCATCTTAACTGCTGGTTTCAAGGAGGCCTCGTTTGATGCGCAGAGATCGTTGCGCCATTACAAACCATTAGCTCGGCTTTTATGTCATCCGAAAGGGAACTTTTTTTCCCCCCCCTTTTTTTGATCACACAGGCACTTGTCGATTTGCACTACAGTCGCTGACGCTTCTGACGCTGCCTGTGGCACGCGCTGAGATTGATGCTCTTGTATTACAAATTCTGTTGGCTAAAATAAAAAGTATTCCTGTGGGGATGTTGCATGCTTTCCGCTTCACCCTTGGTGATCGGCAGTCCTGACTTTCCACTTTTAAAAGCAGAATGCAAGAAGCTGATTATATTTAATGGAAGGGATTACATTATCTGTTATCTGTTCCTGGCAGGAGGGAGGAGTTGACTTATATGCCAGATACTGAGACCTACTGAAAACGGTGCGTACATGGAGACCAGTAGCATATGTAAGGCCACCTTTTATTTACACTGCAGGTAATGGCTCGCATTTCCCCTCGTGTAGTGCAAAGGTGTAGCTATAGGGGGAATTTAGGAAAATTTAGCAGAATTAGGGAAGCTGGTGAAGGCTGCCACGCTTTGGGTGTAAAAACTCTTTTGGAGACACTAAAATGGTCTATTCATGGTGATGAGAGGCCTGTGTATTGATCCTAGGCTCGTGTTGTTTGGAAAGGACCTCAGCAAGGCTTCTCCAACCTCCTTCTTGAAGAGGGATTGCCAGGGCAACCATAGCTTTGTCTGGACAGCTCTTGAAACCCCGAAGGATGACGGTCCTCCACCTCTCTGGTGCCCTGTCCCAGAGGGACACCCTCTCGGGGAAGAAGTTTTCCTTCATGTCCAACCTGAACCTCTCAAACTCTGCATCTTCTGAGCATTGTCCCTAGTTACTCCAGTTTGGAAACGTCGTCTTTGTAACTGCCTTCCCAGGGAGTGTAGGATCAGTCAGGGCTCGTAGCCTTTGCTCATGCTGTCCCCTTGGCAGGAGCAAGGCCCAAGGGGATGCAGCTATTTCTGCCCTGTCTGCTTCCCCGTTACTGAGGTGCACACCTCTGTGTCCAGTGACACGGGAACTGGATTGGGAAGTAATCTCGGTTAAATATTAACTCCTCCCAACATGCAAAAAAAAAAAAAAAAAAAAAAAAACCCTTTAGATTATTTTTAACCTAAATGTGCACTTTTCACTGCAGCTGGATAAACAGTTTTGCTGGCAGGAGGGAGGGGGAGTGCCTGGGAATGGGAAGTGTGGGAGAGGAGGACTGCAGTCAGGACTGCTCTGGGTAGCAGTGAAAAAAAGTTAAAAGTGCATAAATCCTCTTTATTCTGCGTTATAATGTTTGGGTAAGATTTAACAGGCTTTAAAGTGCTCTCTTGCTTCAGACTATGAGCTGTTTGAACGTATCCTGAGCTGGCCCACTTTATATAGGGAGGAGGTGAGGGCATCAGGGGACTTACAGAGCTTATAGTCAGTTGTACAATGCTTTTCACGTAGGATGGCGTTTTGGTTTATTTGAGAGAAAATAAATATACCTGGAGTGAAGCACCGAGTTTAAGAATGAGTTGAGATTTCGGCTTCATCCCAGAAACGTGCTGTGATTTTGGATAAGCCCTTCTTGTCTTTTAGCACAGGTGTACGTTAAACTAGGATAACGTGGCTTTCAGGGATCTGCATCGTTGCCCCAGAAAGTAAGCTTTCTGGGGCAGGGCCAGTTTCTACGGTACAGCCAGCACCAATCCTGTTTGGGGTTTCTAGGCTGTATCCTTATGCAAGTGATAACTGTTTGTATGCGATTGCTGATGACAGTGTATTATGGGACAAAACTCTGGCGTAGCCTTGTGATGTGACATTGAATCTCATTAGTAGATTCTTTTTGTACACAGGACAATTATAATTACATGATCTAATTTAGTTGCTGACAAATTTAGATCTTTAATTAGCTATTGCCATCTTCATTTACTAAGAGAAGGAGTTTTTAACCTGGCATTAACTTCCCCTGGAAACTGTGGACACTGAAGCATTAACAAATTTTACTAGCAATAATATATAATCCGATTAGATTGTAATTAGGTAGTTATACCTGTCCAATGGTGTTTGCACTTCCATATATTCATTGTAAGGAAATGTATACAGCCCATTAAATAGAGTTTTTTAAAATGAAGTATTTTGAATCTTCAGAGGATCGAATAATAATATACTTAAAGGTTGATTTGGAATTTTTTTGCTGCTCTTCTACATTGTGCAAATCTTTGACTGCTTCCAATTAATTACAAATGTTTATGATATTAGCTTAAGCATTGTTGTATTTTTAATTGCTCCTTGACAAGCATCATAATATCTAAAAAGACTTACCAATATCCAAGCATTATGAAGCAGAGGGAAACAAGCTTGTCTAGTTTTGGATAATGGTTGCATTCAACAACTGGTATTCAACTCCTGCTTTATTGATACAATAATCTCCCCTCAATTATGGGGAAATAAAAGGCTATATCCGTACATCAGCTACAGTAAGTGATGTTACTGAGAAACTGGAATACTCCCAGGCTTTGCTGTGGCCTCGTTTCGTTCTGGCTCTCAACAGAGGTGTGGAAAGCCATCAGTGAAAGCATATTTTTCTCTAATTGTCCCTACATGAATGTATTTGCTCCTAGGATTCCTAGAAACATTTGTCTGGAGTTAGCTTGCAGGCAGGTCTGGGATGCGCTACGCAGAGGGCATTGCTAGTGCCGCTTCTCCCCGATACTGATAATACACAGCCCCAGGAGCGACTGCAGATGCGCTAGCAAGTCAGGCTCTCCTTCAGCTGCTTTCGAAGCACAGTATTTTGGCTGGAGAAGGGCATGGATGTGTTGCACTGTGTCCATAATGGGGATGTGTGAAAAAGGAGGTGTAAAACTAAGCATCAAATCAAGAAGACTCGTTACCACATTGTCCCTTGTTGTTTCAATGCATGTGTTAAAGACTTTGATATTAGCATCTAGAAAATAGTTGTTCCATCCTTTCTGGATTAGTGATGGGCAGTACTGAACAGAGCCCCGTGTCCCATTCCCCTTCCCAAATACCCCAAATACACTGATGTATCTATGTCACGTTGATGTATGTATCACAGGAATGCTGTGGCGTCAGTATATCACCCAGGAATACACTAGACTTCAGCTGTTTTTGCGATGGCTGTGGCTTTTTTTTTCCATTCTGAAGCCTGTGAAACAGTTGAAAGGTTTTCAGAATATCCTTGACTTGCTGTAGTGATACACAGTGCGAAGGCAGTAAGGACAATACTGAATTTAAGAGTAAAAATTAACTGGTCAGGTTCAGTGCCAGACCAGGGGCGAGTATATAAATTAGCTAAAAGATTAATTCCCCAAATCCATTAAAGTTTGCGAGGTTTTTCTTTTACTTCGCGGGACTTAAGATTATACCCCAAGTAATTTTTTGGCCACGTTTACTCATCTGTATTAATAAATCTGTAGATATTTTATAATAAAAATAAATGTGTTGAGAATCTTTTTGACTGCTGCTGGACTTGAAAGAAAAGTCTTGAAAACAGATTGGTTTTGCAGTGCTGGCAGCCCAGCTCATGGCAACGACTAGATAACTTTCTCTCCCAAAGTATTCTTATCTTCATTAATAAAATAGAGCAAAACCAGCTGAAAATGCTGCTTCCTTTTTAATAAATCAGAATACAAATAGCAACCTATTTATACTTAAAGATGCACAAACAAGTATTGCTGTACGCGAGCATGACTCTTGATTTGACTGTTGCTCCGGGTTTATGTGGTGCGTTAGCATTAACCTCAGTTTCCAGGGGAACTGCAGCATCATGAACGTCGGGCAAGATTTGCCTCCAACCTTGCGCCATCGGTGCGTACCGCTCATTGCAGATTACAGTCGCACAGCAGAGTGTTTGACAAGCTAAGTGGTTTTCCTGAACTACCCTAACAGCTAAAGCAGGCCATTTCCATTCGTAGTAATTTGCAGCTTTGTGTAGAATGATCTTGTGAATGAAGTGGGTATGATTTCATGTTAAACTCCGCTCTGCAGTTTCTGTAGGGTTGGATAAAGATTTAAGAGATTCACAGCATTTCGCGATTCTTTGTCGTCGCGTCTTCTGTTATCCTACCCTGTTTCAGTAGAAATGAGTAGGCTCAAATCTCTCCATCTTCAAGCCTGAATGTCAAAGTTGGTCGGTTTTCAGGTGAGAAGGCATTTTCATCCAGTTGTTGTATGTCTCTGTGTGAGAGTTGGATCTTCCCTCTACAGAGAAAAGGGATTGTGTTTGAAAAAGTCCTCAGCTGGGAAAGGGCTGGCCCCAGTCCTCTCCTGCCATGAGCCACCGCGTCCCTCCACACACTGTGCACCAGCACTAGGAGCGACTGATCCTCCTTATGAGGAGCAGCTGAGGGAACTGGGGTTGTTTAGTCTGGAGAAGAGGAGGCTCAGGGGAGACCTTATTGCACTTTACAACTTCCTGAATGGAGGGTGTAGCGAGGAGGGTGTTGGTGTCTTTGCCCAAGTAACTAGCGATAGGACGAAGGGTAATGGCCTTAAGTTGTGGCAGGGAAGGTTTAGATTGGATATTAGGAAAAATTTCTTTCCTGAAAGAGTGGTGAGGCATTGGACCAGGCTGCCCAGGGAGGTGGTGGAGTCCCCATCCCTGGAGGTGTTAAAAAAAATGTGTTGATGTGGCACTTCGAGACATGGTTTATTAGTCATGGTGGTGTTGGGTTGACGGTTGGACTAGATGGTCTCAGAGGTCTTTTCCGACCTTAATGATTCTATGATTCTATGATTCCTGTGCCAGTGAGCCAAGAACAATTTGCCCCAAAGTCCCTGCAGTACCTCCCTGAATGAAGCTCCCTTGGCTCCAGCTGCAGCTGACCTGACAGCATCACAGCTCATTGGCAGGGTGCTTGAGGGTATTCACCAGGAACGTGAAAGTCCTGCCCAAAAGTGTCTTCCTGGCCAGAAACCATCTCTACCAGGTGGTAGAGAGGCAGAAAATGT
Organism: Scopus umbretta; assembly: GCA_013400535.1. Taxonomy (NCBI): domain Eukaryota; kingdom Metazoa; phylum Chordata; class Aves; order Pelecaniformes; family Scopidae; genus Scopus; species Scopus umbretta. The sequence continues at coordinate 25,788 of VZTL01078161.1, forward strand.
GCACTTTTAGTTCCTGCAGAGAAGGTGTATGGCTGAGATCAACCAGAAAGACTATGAACAGTTTCCCAGGCACCGAGATTTTTTTGAAGGAAATGATCCTACTTCTCCAACTTATTTTGGAAATTAAATCTTTTCTCAATGGGTTTGTTATACATAACTGTGTTCTGAAAGAGGAAATATAATGTTATGAAACCATGTTTAAAAAAAGTCCTTATTTGCTTTTAGTCTGATAAAGGAAAAGTGTTATAGCTTTGTCCTCTAATAGCAGTTTATCCTTGAACAGCATAGGAGCAGAACCTAGTAAAGAAATGATTCCTTGTGGAAAGAAATACTCATTTCCATATTGCTTCTTTTTATGTTCTAGTCTTAGTTAATTAACTGCAACGGATTTGTATGGGCGATTAACACACAGATTCTGAATTCATCATGTGTCTGATCTCAGTCGTCACGTTAAAAGTGGAACGACGTAAATGTCTTTTAATTACTACTCTAATTCTTACTGCAATGGAGTGTCACAGCTCTCCGGTGTGTTTGAAATGAAGAGCTGATGCAGAGTGGTGCAAATCTTTCCAAACTAAAGTGTTCCAGGTTTGACGAGATGTGCCTTTCCACTAACCATCTTTTGCAGTGTTTTCTGGCTTTGATGAATGTGAGCCAAATAAAAACCAGCTGTTATTTTTACTTACAAAGGAAAGGCCGCGAATACTATAGATCCCTATACATATCCTTTACCTAGTGTCCAGCTTTACCATGATTTCCAGTGGAGCGACCTGCAGAGTAGGGAATGTCACTGCATTTTCACAAGGCTTTTTTGAAGCTCACTGTTGGGCACAAATAACGCTCTGCTAAAAATTCCTTCTTTCTCTAATTCTTGGGTCCCCAGTGCTTTGGCGCTGGGACAGGAGCAGACGTTAATGGCGTAGGTAGCTTATATTTGTATTGCCAACCTGGGAGTGCTGTGAGGTCCTCCGTTGGAAGCACTTCCGAACTGCATCTTTGTCTAAAAAGAGAAGGGGGAAAAAAA
>VZTL01078163.1:0-13262 GCA_013400535.1 Scopus umbretta
TTTTTTTTGACCGTAAAATTTGTGTAACATCCTTTTCCATGTTTTTGAAGAAGAAGATAGACATTGTCCGCTGGCCCTGCAGTAGGAGTGCGTTCATATTTAATCACATGTAATGAGGGGGTTAAGTTGCTAAAGCTACTTCTAGAGTTACAACTTGAATTACCAAAATTGTTCAGGGTTGAAGGAGCCTCTGAAAGTTTTATCTAAAGAGTGAGAACGGGGGGTGGATTAGAAATAGCAGTGGTGGGAGCCTGCTTCCCCTTCCTATTCTTTCTGCGGAGAGTTGTTTAATGATGCGCAGTTCCAAGCATTTTCTTTATTTTCTCTTAAACCCCAAATTACCAGATTTTCAAAGAATCCATAGGCACTGGAGCAGCAAGAGGCGACAGGGTTTGGGTTGTGCCGGTGGAGCTCAGCCCAGAGAAAGCCCCGGGTTCCTGCTTGTTGGGTTTGAAGGAGCACAGGTGATCTGCTACCCCAGTGGGGCATTTGCTGGAGCTCACAGGGCTGCTGGAGCTGGAGGCTGCTGTGCCTGCTGCAGGGGGGAAGGAAGAGGTGTGGAAATGGAGAGCAAGATGCAGCTTTGATGGAGCTTGCTCTTCAAGAGCGGTGCTTGCTGTCTTCCTCAGTTTCTCTCCTGGGGCATTTCTGTGGTGTCCGCAGCCACAGCAAGGCTCCCACTGCTGCAAAGCTGAGCCCTTTTCCCCCTGTTTGCAGAGAACAGAAACTCTTCACTGAGTTCCTTTGTTATTGTGGGTCCTGTTTTCTTGGCCACTGACATTTCTTTTCCTGTGTGAGGACCATCTTCCACCCCTAAGCTGTGCACCATCATATGTAGAGGCTTTTGCCCGTTCTCTGAGCGTCTCTTTCTTTGTTCTCATTTTCACCATCTCATGAAAGATTAATTATAAATTATGGTGTCCTTCAGAGTTTGGGTGTCTCAGATACAAGCCTAGGAGACTACAGAGAATACAAGCAGTTGTTATTCAGGTTGCATAGCAATGAAGAGACAAATTTCAAAAATCACCCCATAATATTCAGATGCCAGCATGGAAAGACTCTGAAAATCCTGTGTGGTTTTCCCGCTTGTCTTCCTCACGTGCTTTGGATCTGCTCTGTAGGGAGCTCCTGCAGAGGCTGTTGTGAGCGGGCAGGAGCCCTCTCTGCCCAGGGCGTCTTGACATGGAGACACCCTGTGTTTCATTTCACATGCAGCGTGCGAGGAGGCCAGATGCTGTAAGGCTTGGTTTCGAACAAACCGGTATTTGAGAGCTGGTACGGGAATAGAAAGGAGTCCACTAATGAAAAAGTGATAAAATAGGTATTTATGCAGGCAGTGTTCATAACCTAGGACGTCTTCAAGATGTGTAATAAAACATCAAAGCGATGATCTGTTTACAAAAACAAAGAAGCTCTTAGTAATAAAACTGTTGCCATTACTCACCAGCATGATACCTCCTGACGGTCTGCTTGCTGAGGAAGCCTTGGGGAACCAAGGAGAAACTTGACCTTGGCATGTGAAAGCTTTGGAGAGCTTGCTGTGTCTTGATGCTCTTTTTATACAGTCTACCATGCTCAAAGTTCAACAGGTGGTTAGCACTGCTTGGCCAGGAGTTTGGGGTGTTGTGGGAAGTAACAATACAGGTGCCTTTTAAATTACATTGTGTTACATTGCTTACATACTTTTTGCATACTGCTAGTATCTGTGCTTTTAGTCTACAGAGGAAAAAGATGAAACTGAAATTTTTACTGGAGAATGTATTTTTTGACAAATTGATAACATAGTTTGTTGCTAAATTTTTTTTTTATTTTTTTTTTTTGTATTTGCTGTTAGCAATAGGAGCTGCTGGCCACACTAAATCCTTAATAGTATGCTTGCACGGGAAGAAGCAGCCGCTGGTCGGAAGTGCTACAAGCAAAACAGCCACAGATGAAAGAACTAAGAGATGAAATGACTTTTTCAGGGTTACCCGGGAGCTCACTGGCCAAGCAAACATTAGAGCTCAGCTCTTGGCCAGTGACCGTAGTCATCTCTTCTTTCTGTTGCTAAGTAGTGTTCACCAGAAGCCTCCAGCACGATTGGATGGATCTCTTTATCCAGACAGTTAAATGCAGGTCAGCAGTGTGCACAACAAAAAGAAAATAACGATGCTGGTTTTGGCCGGGTGACTTTATGAGCTGCTAGACATGTCTGTTTTCTCCAGCCCGTACTGAGTACTGATGAATGCCTTTTTGATTTTGCTCTGTAAAGGAAGAGCATGTCATGTATAGTAGCTTGGGTACAATAGCCTGACAGTGAGTGTAGGAGCTTGGAAGAAAGTATGAAGGGCTACAATGAAAGCTAAGCTCTGTAATATCTCTTCTGTGTATTTTTCTCTTACACTCCAGTGTGAAATATTACTTTATTATCCAATAGCTGCCATGGCTAAAATAAGAAACATCCTGCTCATCTAAGAGACCATAAATGTACAAGGTGCACCCTTGTTAATCTTCAAGTGCAAACCACATGTAATCACTCATACAACATGGAGAGATTTGCAGAAGGATGCTCACAGCTTGCTTGTACCGTAAAAAATAATCAGGCTACTTTTGCCTTAAACAGAACAGATTAGGATGAATAAACTTATTGTTTTAGCAACGTTTAACACATTTTTTTTTAATTCCCCATTCTGATTTCCCTTAGCGAGAGTTCCGTGCAGGCTCTCACTGTGAAGTCTACTAATTTTGGCACAAAGTCACCCAAAGCCCACAGGCAAGATGGTCTATCATCCACTGAATCAAATCCTATGTGTCACACCAGGTCACAAGGCAACTCAGTATTTTCTCTCCACTTTTAGCCTTGAGTTTTATTTTCCCTGTACTCTAAAGTGTAGCTGTGTATGTACAAAAGTGGTTTTCCTAAAGACTGTTCAATCATTTTTTCTGAGTTTGCTGCTACTTGTATAATATCTACTACATAGCTAAAATTAACACTAATCTGTTATTTTCACATTGCACTACTGTTCTCTGCATTTAGCTTTTTAAACTTATATTCAACTTCAATTTTGATGCACAAACCGACATACATACATACAGCAAGCCTGTAACCAAACTACATGACAAATTATAACGTGCATCATACCGGCAGCAGTCTCTGGGAAGTAGTTCATTATCTTCCCGATGCTCAGCTGGACCAGCACAGCAGTGTGCTCTCTCACACACTCACTTTTATCATGGAGCCGTGCTGGTCCTGTCTGCCTCTGCACACTTCCAGCATCTGGAAAAGAACATAAACTACAACACATTTTACAGGTTGAAGTATTCAAAATAAAACAGGGAACAACTATCCAGTACGATGGATGATACTGAAAAGAATCAAGCAGAAATATTGCTGAAATACACAGAGATATTCTTTTTCATGTAACAACATATGAAAATATTTAATGATAGTGTAATATATTGTAGAGTGAAACAAGAATTAACCAAATGTAAACAAATGTGCTTTGGCACTGTGCTTCCTCAAAATCCAGAATGTGCTTCGCTGGGGCTCTTGCTCAGAAGAAACCTTCCTACTCCTTACTTCTTAAGGGGAGAAATCCAGTTATTCCCCAATAGGTAGCTTGTAGAAGAAGTAAGCAATTCATCTCACAGGACCTTGAGACACGATTGACAGGCTGAATTTGTGTTAGGTATTTTGTTTTGAATAAACAGCACTTGAGGCCTGAAGAAAATGAACCCAAATCCCACTGTATTTGGAGAGTTCTTCTGTGTGTTTATGCCGGAGCTCTGAAACAAGACCTGCAGTTGCTGGTTGTCTGCTCTGGGTTCAGTCATTCTGGGTTCCGTCCTCCATCCCTGACAAAGATGGTGTACCTGAAAAACCTCAGGGATTTCTATTTAAGATGTGCTCAGTGTACCATAGAAGAGTCAGGACACCGCTTCTTGTCCCTACTGCTGCTCGGAGCGAGCACCGGGAAGGACTAATGCTCTCCCAGCCTCCAATCTGCTTTCCACGGTGGCATCCTGGCTTCTCCAGAAACCGTGCAGTGCACAGTTCATCTCATGGATTTTAAAGCTTCACTGCAGGTTGGGAACAAATTATGCCCAAAGAGGCACTGGTCTTTCTCTACTGACTGTAAAGAGAGCCATGACAACCAGCGCAGCTGCAGACATCTGTATTCAATTAGACGAAGCCCAACCACCTGCTCGTATGGAGAGGCTTCCGTAGGTCCATGAAAAAGGGTTGAAACTGCTCGTGCTCCTGTAATGCTCATTTGCTTCCTCTCCATTTTGGATGAGTTTTGTCCAAATTTCATGCTGTTTTACTTAAAAAGTCTTTCTAATCATAGGAATGTGTCTGGACTAGAAGCATTTTTTGCAGGAACAAATGTTGGATGGTAATTTCTAGTGATAGAGATCTGGCAGTGGTTCGCTTTGATGTGCAGCAAGGTTTGGGGTGCGTGATCTTTTTACGCTATTGTTGTCTCTTAGCATAAGTGTCATCTGTGGTGCATTGTGTAAGGTTTTCAACATTTTTGCCCTTCTCTTTTGTCAGTTTTCTTTACTTTCATATCATATTTATTACCTGTCAGTGTATAAATTATTGGGAGCCTTGATAACAGTGGACTGAACGTGTGAAATACTTTTGATGTCACAGATAAAAAGGTGTCTATGCAATTCTATTTTAACCTTATTTATTTATCTGCAAAGTAATAGATCATTACATCTGATAACAAACGTGTTTTACATCAGTTTAAGTACTACAGTTCTTCAATTTCCATCTTTCAAACGGAGGCAAGGTTTTGGAAGTTGCAGATTGCCAATCACTGGTTAATTTTTAATCTCTTCTTTTTGTGTATGTGCAGCTGCTGAGAATCAAAAGTTTTTTTAGAAAGCTCACAAATATAGCTACTTATTTGGAGTAGGGAGGGATGAACAGCTGAGCTGGAAATCGGAAGCATTATGCTAGTTTTGCTGAACTAAGCTCAAATGCAGCAGTTTTTTGTTTCTTTACTTTTAGTAGTTGTATTGTGTTCTTTGTAAGCTTCCTAGCAACTGCATAGCTTTGTCACACACGATGAAGTTATAAGTTATGTTTTAGAATGAAATCTGTGATACTGTGTCTTGACAGTGTCATGCAAATGCAGCAGTGCTGAAGCCCAGGGACTAGTTAGGCAGGACTCCTCTCTAGCTACTTGGATAAAATTTACTCTGACACACAGCTGAACAGGGTTTAAGGAAGGTCACAGCTTTTGTTTATAATTTCTAGATAAATATGTTTCAGACATTCAATTCTGCCCAGTGCATAGATACAGTGTCTCTCTGCATAACCCAGTTCTGGATTGCTGAGATCTTTTAGTCCATTTCAGATCTGTCAGGCAAAAAGCGAAGGGAAACAGTCCATGGAGGTCTGGAAGTCTCTTCCTCCTTCTCTGGAAGTTCAAGCTCCACTGATATGGAAAATATCCTTGTGAAGACTGGCTTGCGAATACCTCTCCACACTGAACTCTGCCTGTCTGTGTGGCATATAGCATAGTGTCACATACCGACACTGTGACAGGCTGGAAAGACACCACCTCATTTTCCAAGTACATTATTGTCCCTACAAAGACAGCAAAAACTCATTTTGAGCTCAGCTAACAGGGGCATTTGCTAATGCAGGCAAGCAGATCTTCCTTAATACGTTTAGCTTTTCCTACACACAGTTCCCACTGTGAATAAGTGCGTGGGTATCTTTGTTCCTGAAACCAGACTAAGTGGAGAAGTTCCAGTTAAGTCAAAGCAAATGAAATCCTTTGCTCATCTCAGGCATTTGCTACCTAAGACCTGGGAGGAGTGCAAATGGCAGTAACTCCTCAGTGAGGAAAAATACTCTTCTGGCCTAGAGCAGAGAAAATTCTGCATCTGCCTCCCATCTGGTACCACTGCCTGTGCTCCTCCTCATTGTTAGACTTCACTTTTATGGTATCTCAGCACTGCTGCATTGCTCTAACAAATGCTTATCAGCAAAGAATTTGCTTTAAAATGGTATAAACTCAGCACACTCCAAGAGAATATTCCCAGTCAGACGCCGCCGGTTGCTTACAGTTCATAATTTAAGAGTATTTTATGTACCAGCGATGGTTTGTTTGGCTTTTCTTTTTTTTAATTTTCTCAGCTCCAGCAGTGGGCATGGGATGGCTACAGTAAGGTGGCCCCTGGGTTGTTGTATAGCTGTGTAGGTCGGGGTAGACTGGGACATGTCTAAACCACTGGATGTTTCACGAGCACCCCTTTGCTTTCCGACGGGCGTGCACAGGTTTCCATGTGGAAAGCAGGTTGTGGGGCAGATGCTGAGAACAGAATGGTGCGCCCAGCTCTCCTGCCAAGGTGGTGACGTGGCCCATATCCTAGCCGGTGGCTGGAGAACACGTGGGATGGGCAGCACACACGTGGAGTCTGTGCGTGCGGTTTCTGCCCTTTGCGGAGGCCTGCTGAGATCTGACCTTCGCACCGTTGCGGGGAGGTAGGAGGTCAGCGGCTGCCCCCAGAGCAGAGGGGACAGCTGCTCACCTCCCTTCCCAGGCAGGTGGGACGGCGGCACAGGCAGCAGTCATTCCCTCCCTTCCTCCGGCACGCTGCTTAGACGATCAGAGGATGACCTGGGGGTTGAAATCTGCTGCAGGAAAAAAGCCTTACATGGCTTTTTTCCTTAAAGTGAGGCAGGGATCAAGAGTGTGACTCTGCTCACATTTCAGGTCCTTCTGTCTTCCTTGGAAAGCGTCTCCATCCACTGTCTCTTCATCAGGGTAGATTGAAAGGTACACATGTAGCCCTGTGTAACACCTTTTTACTGCGGTGAATTCTTAACTTTAGTAATGCTTCAGTGTAATGTAAGCAATCAGAGTTGTCTTCAGAGCGGCTGTGTGAACTCTCCGTAGCCCAGCTGATGCAGCTGATGCAGGCTGACAGCGGCCCGTTGCTGTGCAGAGCACAGTGGCTCATATTCTCAAGCTAACAGTTCAGGTTGAGAGGAACCCTCATCATCATCACAGACCCCTCATCTGTGAGCTGTGGGGGACAGGCTGTCATCCTAATGAGCTAATGCTCTACGGTTTGGCCTAACTAGGGCCTAGAAATGTAAAGCCATGGAGGAGTCATGAGATTACTGCAAGGCTAACTACCACTGCTGTTCAGTTTAGCTTGAATTCAGGTCCATGTTGTCAGCTGTCTTAGCTGGTTGGTTGCATAGCATACGATTATCAGATTCATCCAACTGACTTTTGTTGTGTAGAATGAGTTCTGTTTCCCTTAAAGTAATATGCAACATTTTATGCTCTTGCCTATTTTTTGTTCTAGTAAGGCACTAAACACTGTAAGGTGTAAACCTCCACAGGTTTGTTATTCTTATCAGTGAAGTCAGTTTACCCCTTTATATTGTTATATTCTGATGTGTTTTACTGAATATTTTTTTAAGCCTCATAAAATACCAGTATAACAAAAGTACTGTACTGGCATTTTCTGTTAAATGAAAAAAAAAAATTCTTGTATGCTTCATATCCTGCTAAAGATTGTACATATCTATATGGATTCTTTATCAAATTATAAAACTAGTCATCTTGACATAGATTCACTTTTGGTCTGAAATAGTATGGGGGGGTTTATGCCCCTTTGATTTTAATTAAAATTTTATATGTATAAATTTCAGAACAAAAAATGTCATTGTTTGATTCAGTATTTGGCAGATGCTCTTAAACATTCAGACCCACGCTATTTCCTGAAAGAAGCAAGTTAGCTGTTGGGCCTTTAACTCTGCTCCTTGCATGTGCTGAATTGGGTGACAGGCCTCCTACTTGTGCTAAAACCGTCACTTTGCTACTAAATTCCTGCTGGTATGACGGGGTGGAGCTTGAACAAGAGACACGTCTGGCGGCCTGGGTCCTGCCTTCTGCTCTTTCATTCACGCTGGCCGAAGAATTGTGGCAGATACAGTATAAATGGAAATGTTTATTTGTTTTCAGAGCCATATTGATGAGAGGAAATGCGAGCTATCTAGTCTGGTCCTGAGAAGCAGCAGTATGTTAAAAACGTCAGATGTATAAAACGGGGTTAAATACTTCACATATTTTAGCATAGCAAAATACATTGTGAGTTCTAGAAGAGTTATTAACTGCGTACTGTGAATGGAGCTGGTGTAACAAAGCCCTTCCTTTCTGTAGTTTAAAGGTTGATATAAAAGGATCTTTGTTTTGGGATGACATTAGTCTTGCTTTTCAGTGTTTTCTACCATTCAGATCTAGCAGAAGAAAAAAAATCAAATAAAATGTGAGAAGCTGAAGAGAAGCTTGTGACACAGTCGAGGAAATCATACTAAGCTTGGAAAATGGTTAAATAGTCTTGCTGTTACAAAGTGTATGCTAGAATTCATGATAAATGTTGCGGGGGGACATATCTTAGTTCATAGCATCTCTGGATTTACAATTTAATCTGTGTTGTGCTTGAAGTATGTGTAGTCTAAGTATTGAGAAGCTGTTAATTTCTTTGGATAGCGATACGTTGATAGATGCTCGATTCCTGAGTAAACTGTGGGAGTGAATGCTTTGACTCTTATGTTAGCCTTAAAATCCATTGAGGGTAAAGCGTGTGTCTGTAGAAATCTCTGTTAAATTTACTGCTAAGAACCTTCATAAGAAGGTCTTTGAGAAACACTCTCTCTAGAGAAAATCCTGTTGATTTAAATGAAGGGCTTTTGAAAGGGGACTTGTCCCCATCAGTTTTGGGGTTTGTTTACTGCCTAGAAAAGTTAGCTAGAGAGAAACAAATGAGCCCTTCAAAACCGGTCTGTGGAAAACATGTCTTGTTTTGGCATCACTGGAAACACAGTACCAGGTTAAGACTCTGCAGCATTGGTCTTTCTTTAGCCGAAGCATCTATTAATATAGCTCCTCGTAATAACGAGGGAGGTCTGGAGGGCTCGGAGCGGAGTGACGAAGAGGGAGGGGATTTAGGACTAACAGGTGGTCCTGAGACGTGCTGGCTGACGCCGAGCTCAGAGCAAGCACGCTCTGTGTGGGTATTCATGGGCTTTCCTCTTTCTGTCTGGATACATGTGTCTGTTGTTCCTGCTGTAGCTGTGGAGCCCTTTCAGCTATGGCAATAAGAAGTGACTTGAGGAAAACCATCAGGAGGATAGCGCGGTTTTTTTACTGGTTTCCTAAATCGTTGAGCAGTTCGAGGAGGAGAGCAGTAAAACTTCTCTGGAAGTCTGCTGGTAAGTCTGCTGCTATGTTTCTTAAGACATTTTTTCCTGCTAAGAAGAAATTTAAAGGGAAAAATAATTTATTTCCGTTCAACTGGTTAACTTTTCCAGGCCAGCATTGTTTGCATTTTTCCATTCTCTGAGGCTCATGAGGCAAAACTGTAAAAATCTTTTGGAAATATAATAGAAGGTTCATTAGGCTTGCTCAGATGAAGAATTCTCTTGCAGCTGTATAATTTATTCATATTAATATTCATGTCAGTGATATTTGATGTCTTCCTTTTGTAGACCTTGTTTCTCCCTTAGATATGTATATAGGAGCTCTAATATTACTCAGATACCTCCCAGAATATTATTTGGCATTGTCTTAATCTGTTAATTGATCTAGAAGGCTGTGTGAAGACAGGATTGACTGAAGACCTTAACTCATCGCACCAGTGTTCACACAAAGCAATGAGCAGCTTAGAGAGGGCTTGTGCTCAGCAGCGATGCACTGCCCTTCCTTCCCATTTTATCAGCTAAAATGCAGTGCCGCTCGGCGCACCAGTTAGTAAAAGGCATTGCTCCTCATGACAACTCAGTGCTTTGATCCTTGTCCAGTCCTGGCAGAGAAGCATTTGCATCCCTCAGATTAACATTCTCATAAACACCATGAAAGCCCGAAGGCTGTTGTGTCCCTCTGGCTTGATCTGTTAAAGCTGGGGCTGAGGTATATTCTCAGGGGTGGGGGGGAGTGGAGGAACATGCACTGCCATAGCTTAGGAAGCCGAGTTCATTCTGTTCTTCTTAAAGGACTAATTATACAAGACTGATTTTCTTTTGACGAGGACTGTTTTGACTGAAGTGGTGAACTTGTCAGTTCTGCAAGTATTACAACATTAATACCAAATTTCTATTTGCACGGGATGGGATTTGGGTCAGTTCTGCAGCTGAGCAATTTAGTGTTGTACTTCAAATAACAGACTTTTGACTCTGAGAGGGGAAGGCCAAGTTGGACCACCTGAAATCTGTCACAGAAACGTTGTTGGGCCCCTTGTCTAAAGGACATATGACTTCTTCCAATGTGAAGGAGACCATGAGTTTCAAACACCCATGGGGAAATCCCAGCTCGCTGAAGTCTGTGGCAAAACTTCCCTTGACTAAAACTAAAGCTTTAATTAACCTCTGTTTGAATATTGGTAATCTCAAGTCCTCCTAATACATCAGATCATCTTGAGTCTTCATAACACATCAGATCATTCCTGCATCTCTTTTGTTACTGTAAAAGCATAAGTGGCTAAAAAGTATCAATTAATGTAATTGAGAGCTTTAATTACTAGCTGAGTTACACACATGTGAAATTGTGTACATGCCAGTTATCTTCTCCCTCAGTACTACAAAAGAATCATTACATCCATGACTTGTAACAAGAAACAACGTGAACTTTGAGTGCTTTAAAAATAATACTTTTTGTGTTTTTTCTCCCATCTCCCTCTACATCTAGTGGTTTGAATAAGATTTGCCTTTCTTCCCTCATTTTAATATATGTATTAGCATCTCTTTTGAACTGAATTTGTGCGTAGTGTCAGAAGTGCTCTACATATCCTTTTCTACCTGTGCAATGAGATGATTACCACAAAATTGTGTTTTTGGTGGAAATGTGACATTTTAGCACAAGGTTGCAACCAAGCAGAAGAAAGCTCCATGTGAAAATTCAACTCAAACTTCTCAGAAGAGATGCCGATCTCATCGAGTACGTCTGTAATAAACTGGAAGCTGAAGCCCTGGTGCTCCTCTCACAGGGCAGGAGATACAACTCCTGTTTGCACGGACAATTTCTTTTACAAAGGCAGCAAGTGGTATGAAACCTTAGCTACACTGAAGTCCATGAACATTTCTGCCTTTTTCTTCAGTGGGTGGAATTTTGCTTGGGTTCTTGAGGAATTACCAGATTACTCACATGCTTCCTTAACTCCAAAATACAACATTTTTGTAACTTTTAACCAGGTTTCTCTTCTGTCCCTCTGAGAGAGTTCTCCAACACATAAGCCTAATCTGAGTGGTACTGATGATGGTACTGTTACCTCAGTACACACAGAGATTTACTCTCGCGTCCAGGGTTTTCAACTTCTTTAGCTCTGCCTCTGTCTTTCTGCTGTTTTTTGCTCCTGTGTTGGTACTAACACAATTTTCTGGTTGGGTCAGCCAGGATGAGCCAGCAGAACAATTCTGCATTACTAGGCTTGTTCCACAGATGAATAACACAGCTGATAATTAAAGCTTTCCATAATACTTACTGATACTTTTTAGCCATTTCTGCTGTAACAAATAAATTAATGTTTTAACAGCAACAAAACTGAAACCTTCATGATGTGGATGTGTTAGGAAGAATAAAGGTTACATTCTCTAAGACACTTTGTCATAAATTTTATGATATCGTACATCGTTTGAACCAAGAGACGGGCACTGCACAGTACCCGCAGACTTGTAGCTTTCATTCTGCTTCTGTCACTACATGTCTCAGGATGCCTTGTCCTCTCTACCAGACCCAGAAACAAAATCTGCTGAAGCACAGAGTTGGTTTTTAAGTATGACAATGAATTTAGTACTGTTCTAGGTCACTGTGTTCAGTGATTGCCTTTGATGCAATTTTAGAAAGAGCTATCAAAGCATAATTAGGTTGCTGTTCCTAAAAATTCTTAGTTTTCCAGCCTGTCCTTGGATGGATACTTTAGGATTGTTGGCCACAGACTATTGCCTACAGCTAACGTGCTCCTTTCTAAGCTCTAAAAGAAGGAAGAAAATTTGAGGGTGCTCTTTAGTAACTAGTTTTGATTAAATTACTTACTGAAGGGCTAAAATAGTGTCTTAGATGTGGTTCTGAATATACTAAATGTAGCTGATAATATTTTAAGTGCCTTTAGTTTAATCATGGGTATATAACATTTTATAAGAGGCTTAAACTGAGGGGTGTAGTATTTAGGGTTTTGTAGCCTTTATTTCTTTGAAACGTGTTTGGATTTTTTCCTACACCATCTTCATAGAATTTGTGTTGACGCATCACATAACTAGAAGTTTTATCATGACAAAGTACATAACCAGAAGTCAGGGAGGGGTACTGAAACACAAAGGAATTAGAAGAAATTATCATAGAGGGCCATGATAAGTCTATAGGAAGCAATCATCAAAAAAATCAAAATAGAGAAGTAGCTCCTATTTTCTCTGTCTTAGAGCAGGGGAATAAGGTGAGGGGTGACAAATGTAAAACAGATAAAAGGGATTTTTTTTTATTTTATTTTATTCAGCATGTAATTAAATTGTGGAACTCATTACCAGAGGATGCTGCTGAGGTCAGGAATGTAACGAGATTTAAAGAGGGTCTGGAAGAATAAGAATATTCAATATTATGACAATTGAAGCTACAAGAAAAGCTTTGAAAGAGACAAATTTTCTTGCTTCAGGGTTTAACCTAATTTTTAACAATTAGGGATTAGCTTGAGATAATTTTGTGGCTCAGATCCCACAACTGTTATTGTATCTTGCAGTTTCTTCTGAAGCAACCAATGCTCACCCCTGGCAGAGATGACGTTATGATCTGCATTGATTTCAACCTTGTGACATTTTTCAGGCTGATACAGGAGAAAACCAGATCTTAGACCTGTTCAGAAAAGCATCCCATAATATACTGTGGAAAACATGAAAAGCACAATGCTTGCTGTCATTTTTTTACTTTGACAAAACTGCCCCAGTGGCAAACCCTGCTTGCTTTGAAGCTATTATAATAAATAATTAAATATAGAAAAATAAGTCAATCTGAGGTGGGGGATTTTGTGTAGTCGTGTTTCTTGCCAAATCCTACTGGCTCTGAAGAGCTTTGTTCTCAGCTCTTGGCTGGGGAGCGTTCTCAGCAATTTGAGCTACCTTCCTACTAGGTATGTTGGAAGACACTTTCAGAGGGAAGAAAGTGAGAATTTATTGTCAGAGTCTTAAACTAACTGTATTTCACACAGCCTGAAGTTGATTTTTACCCTTCACTGTTGTTTGGGGGGGGGGGGGGGGGCGACTG